>JAQQPU010010326.1:2134-17029 GCA_029168905.1 Artemia sp. Kazakhstan ARC1039 | reverse complement strand
TATATATATATGTATATATATATATAAATCTGAGAAAAAAAATCTTCTTTTCTGCTTTATAATCTGAACAAAAAAGCATTTGAACGTAGCCCTTGGCCTTACCCACTTATCCAAACACTTATAGCAAAAAGTCTAGCCAAGCAAAATTAACCCAAAAGAAATATCCATGGATATGCAACATTGTAGTTAGTAAATGTAAGCTATCATTGACTCAAATGAAACAAACGATCCTGAAGTGATCACCATCTTTTGGGGCTCCTCAGAGAAACGCATACTACTCTACGAATTTCGTTAAATTTCCGACCCAGGCATACCCCTTTTCTGTCCATCGCGTCCCTGTGGTATGTGAAACTTGTGAAATACATGCATTATTGAATATTATTAAAAGAAGAGAGAATTTAAAAAAAAGGATACTAAAGTAAATAGGAGGTATTTCTGTTTGGATCAAGCTAGAGAACGGGCACTAAAAAAAGTTTAGAAGAAACGTATCTTCAAGAAAAATAAATTGTTTTATTGGTTGTTGGGAACTAATTACAAAATTAGCCGTTCATGCCGTTTATATGCATAAAAGAACCTAAATTCTAGAAATAAAGAGAAGTTGTAAAAAAAAAGTTCCTTTTGATAATTTTTTGTGAGCATCTACTTAATAGTTTAGTATGTTGAAAACTAAATTTTTGACTTACCAAGTTATTTTTTTTTTTCATGGGCAAATCGTTCTATAAGATGTAATAATGTATATTTATATAATGTCACTAATTATTTAAATCACTAGGAAGTATTTAAAAAAAATCGGAACTTCATTCAAGTAGTGTTTAATAGTAAAGGTTTGAACGAATTAGGGGGTATGAAGTAAGGAGCCTCTGTAGCTGTGCACCTAGCCTCTGGCGCTTCTCTTGATATAAAAAGTTGTCAGTAATTGTAGTTTTAGTATAATACATAAATTATTTATCAGTACATTATCTGTTCTTCTATAAGATGTAATAAAAGATTTTGACAAAATTTGTTCTTTTCTCAGCCTGATCGTCAAGTCCTAATGTGGTCAGCCACATGGCCGAAGGAAGTCAAACGTTTAGCTGAAGATTTCTTAGCCGACCACATTATGTTGAACGTTGGTTCGATGAAGCTCTCAGCTAATCACAATATTCAGCAGATAGTTGACGTTTGCACTGAGTATGAAAAAGAGGAGAAATTAAACCAGTTGCTCAGTGAGATCTCCCAAGAGAAGGAAAATAAGACTATTATATTTGCTGAAACGAAAAGAAAAGTTGATGATATTACCAAAAGTATTCGTAGATCTAGGTATGGCTTTATTCGAGTGTTTCATAACCCAGCCTGCCTATTCTTACTTTTAGTTACTTAGAGTAATCATTATATAAAAGAAAGCTAAATATTAATAATACAGCGCCATCTATTCCAATTCCTGATCGAGGGGATAGGAGAGCAAGTTGCAAAGCTTAACTGAGTTAGCCTTGGGCGGCTTGTCAAAATCCACTTGGTGTCTAAGTGACCTGAAAGGGTCATTCGCTGTCTTACAGACGGCCCTTAATATTTACCTTAAATTTTTATTAATGGCACCTAGCGACAAAGGTGTGCCACCTATCTCCGATTCTAGAGATTATGGGAGCTGTTTTTACTATTTCGTTTTTGATGGCGTAAAGGATAACGCAGACACTAACCTAGCTTTTCTTAGGCTCTACTTGATTATTTCTATGATTTGACTGTTGAGGCCTGTAAAGTTTCGCCTTTTCTGAGCCAACAATTTAATCATTGTCTACTTAAATTTTAAAATGTGTTTGACAATATGTTGTAAATTTATGCCATAAATTAAATTTAAGATATAAATAAAAGAGAATATGTTGTCTCTTTTTTAGTACATTTTTTAAGCTATGTTTTTGTCTTAGGTTCTTCTTCTTTTTCAACTAAAAAGATTTTAGCAACATGCAATTTATCTGAAACATAAGAAATTGTGGGAGAAGAAATTGGTAAGAAATCTCATAGTTTAATCTTAAAAAGCAAAGCAAAATCTCAAGGTACCAAGGCCATCAAAACGTTTTTTTAAGGGGGGGAGGGTCATCTTAGGTCTATTCACACCGGAAAGACGGGATTACGTACTATATTTCTTTCTGGTTTTATACAAAAATGAAGATTATCTCGTTGCGTAAATTCTGTCCTTTGTTGCAACACTGAGTCGTGAAAAGAAACAAGCGAAAACTTCTTGTTTACAAACAATTCCAAAGAAAATACTGTTGTAACGCCCATTTATAAGTTCAATTGTTGAGTCATCTTAACAGCAGTATTTGCCTTTTACTACAGTAGTCTGGAAAGCTGCACTTTTAGAGCTCCATGATATTTATTTTTCTATTTTCTATTGATTTTTCACATACGTTGCTTATTTTCAAATTTTGTGGTGGTTAGGTGTTAAAACTGCATGAAGGCGTTTGGAGGTCTGTTTTATTAAAGATTGAATTCCTGAGTTTTCCTGATTTTTTAATGAGTAATGGTTTTGTGATTTTTCGCTTAACCAGTTTAAAGGATCAGATTTCATGTTTAGTGTCATTGGTACTTTACGAAACATATTAATTCACCAGTGCCTACAAAAAATGTTAAGTATATAAAAAATATGCTCGACTATGCAAGATCCAAGTAATAAAAAGAAGAGCGGAGGAAGTAGATTTGGTAGATGTCAGGTTTCTCCTTTTCTACTGAGCACCTTGCTCAAACAAAATTTACACGGAACAAGTTTCTCAGGAAAAGTAAAGCACTGTGATTTGGGTATCAATGGTATCTTAATAGTATTGTATAATAATAATATTCTAAAATATTTAAATGCACCAGTTGTCTAGTAGACAATTACAGCACCTTAACATTCTTCACTGCACATGATCACTTTTTTATTAAGGCCCAAAGACTCAATTAGGGTCCTTGTGTTGCTGTACTCTCAAAATTGTACATTAACAAAAGAAGTCAGTCTAATTTATAGTTATTCAAATCGCCCCTCATATTACTTTAATTTCTCCGCTATTATATTAATATTTCATTGATGCAAGGAAAAAGAGTTAATCAAATTATTTTGACTGTAATACCTGAATATATATATTAAAAAAATTAGAAAAAAAGTATAAATCGGTGCTGAAAATTAAAATAGATATGAAATGCGAGGATTCTTGTCAAACTCTTTTTCTGTAATTTTGGGTTATTAATTTCTAGTAGTATATGAAAGTACATAAAGCCAGAATCTTCTACACTTAAATCATAAAAACTGGCAAAAATCGTGCTTAATGTTGGGCTACTGAATGGTCCATGATTTATCGCCTCTACTGCTTTTTAGATATAACCGTCCCTCCTTAGTTAATGTTTTTCTTCCAGTTATTACGCCATGGGTATTCATGGAGACAAGCAACAGCAGGAGCGTGATTGGGTTCTAAAAGAATTCAGAAGTGGCAGAGCAAATATACTCGTGGCAACAGATGTAGCTGCTAGGGGTTTAGGTAAGCTTATTTATAATCGGTTCCGTGGCACAACTTTTCTTTTTCCCTCTGGTTGAAGCTTTCTTGTCTTTTAATCGAGGAATTCTTAACTATTTCAGAAGTATAAGGTTGGCTTGGGAGTCGAGAAGCTACACTGTTGTAATTATTAAATAGATTCAATTATTTTTCTGTTAATACTCACAACACTGTAAAAAATAATTGATCATTTCTCAGTTGTAGGAACTCTGTTTTATATTTTCGGTAAAGCCAGTTATCCTATCTTGTTTTATTTATCTCTTAAATGTTTCAAAATTCTCGAAAAATTATATCCTATTGTAGAATGAAAAAAAAAAACAATAGCATGAATGACGAAATAGGAATAATATCATAGGGTAAATTATGGAACTTAATCTAAAGTGACTGATGGAGTCACCAAATGGAACTTGAAGCGTCCGATCAACGTAAATTGAGTCTGAAACCTTAGTGCATTTCAATGTAAATGAAACAGTGTCTGGAGAGGTAATCGTGCTCGAATTAGAAGTAAACGCCCTTTTAAGCAACGGATCATCAGGTGATATTCAAAATTGAGTGACGGTCACGAACAACAAGCCATCAAAAACTCGACGTCGCAATTATTAGTTTCTGTAACGCAGGTTCAGACATCCACAGTTTTAAAAGGTCTGTTTCGAAACTTAATTTATTTATTGGTTGACATAAAAAAAAATATTGAATGTCACTGAAACTCTGCGCCAAAATTTTAAGGAAATGTCATTTGAGTAATTTGTCGGTTTTGGGAGTTACCTGTGGTGCTACACGCTTTGTTTGAGAAAATCTTGGTGACACACAGGGACGTATTATTTATGATATAGATACATTGAATATGCAGCACTTTGCTTCCCATTTAGTACAGATTTATATTTTTCTTTATTTCAAACTAGCCTCTCGTTGACTGTTGACACATGAGATGAACTATCAATTTTTACCAATATTTTAAGGAAATTATCAGTTGAGTAATTTTGCAGCTTTGAGAGTTCTCTGTGGTGCTGGAAAAATTCGCTGATGATATGTTTCTCTTTAAGATGGTAACCCGACGCTGAAGCTCTTAAAATGATTTTTGGGGCATTGAATGGGGTTAATAGCTAGTTGAATCGGAATAGATGTCAAGCAATTTTCCATATTCCTGGATATTTTTTATTTAATAAACATTAATATCATTCAAACTTGGCGTATACATTAAATTTAATTTAATATCTGTCCCTACTAAAACTAGTTTTAATCAAGATATGACAATTGAATAATTAAAATAATTGGTCAAATTAGAATTGCATCACCCTAATCATCATAAATGTTGTATGAATCATATAGTCCTGAAGAGTCCATCTTAAATATGTGCTTTTTTCTTGTGTAAAAGCTACAAATCAGATAATATTAGATGCCCTAGTATTTAGTATTGTATAGAAAGTATGCTATACTATAATATAGTATACTATATCATATTAAGTATGCCATTATGCCTGCATACAAAGGCTTATCCAGGATTTTTTAGGGGAAGGGTTACAAAAATAAAATAAAACGCATCATAAATTTGTCTGTGTGTTTTTTGTCACTTTTTACGAGCCAGACAAAATGGGGAAGGGGGGGGGGGGCAAACCCGGTGCTCTCCTCTCCCTGGATACGTTTCTTGAGTATATAGTCTAAAACCATATTTAGTTTAGTATAAGAAGTACTTTGGTAATTTGGGTATCGTTTGTTCCCACATGCTGTGATCTGCGGGAAAGTGCTATTTGAGCGAAGGAATAATTCACGTGGGAAAAAAATGCACTAAATACTTGAAAAAATTTGAAATTTTTCATAACTTTTTCAAAAAATGCTTTTAATTTTTTGTAGTTTTACAAAAAATCCTTGGAAGATACTTTTTAATCCATTTTCTGATGTTGAGCTTTGCAACGCTGAAGAAAAAGAAAGGTAATTTACAGATTAATGGTTAATTTCATTTAGCAATTTTATTTGAGAGCATGTTTTCTGAAATGCGCTAGCAGATTTCGATATTACGAATTTAAATTTCTCGTATAAGTGCCTGTAAAAAAAATACCCTGCACTGCGCAAATTCACTGCGATTTTCTGTAAAACTTATTGTGTGGGAATTTGGGAGTTACCAAGAATTTTTATTGCTGATGAATTGGTTTTAACTAGCAGTATCTCTTATAAATAACATTTTCTTTTTATTTTACAGAGGCACTTGTTCAGCGGATTCCTGGTCGCTAGTTTCATTATCTGGATATTAGCGTGCGAATCCCTTAGTTTGATTTGGTCTCTCTTCTGAAAGACCAATTCATGTGCCTCTGTTTTCGGCTATTTGAACTATGGCATGTGTGGATCAACGAATTCGAGGTGACTTGCGGTGCTTGATTGAGTCGCTTGAAAGCATTGCCAGATGTGGTGCTTCGTTCAGTGACTAAAAAGCGCCGCCAGATGTGTAGACGAAGCTGATTGGAATTTTAATATTGCTCTCAGCTTTTGCTGCGCCTGTCTCGGATTCGTGTCACCGTGCATTTTGTTGTTGGAATTCAGGTAATTGAATGCATTTTTGACTGAATTGCTGTGTAAGGGTAATCACAGAGAAGCAGTAACCTTGCATTGTTGACTTTGATGGTCAACTGTGATCCCCTTCAGGCAAAGGGTTCTCAGTTTCTTTTACTGCCTCAAATTAGTATAAAAAAAATTGCTGAAATTTTCCATTATTAGTGTGTTCTTTTGTGGGGGGGGGGGGAGCAAGGGTTCATAAGCTATTTTGAAGTCTATATTTTAAACTTTTTTAGAGGTGAATATATGAGGGGGAAGGAATTTAAACTTAGACCTACTAGAATCGCAGTTGAGACGCAAGTTAGAAACAAAAGTTTACTAACATAACATGATTAGGATGATCGAAGTAAGGTCTTTTATATATATATTCACGATAGTTTTCACTTCACCTGCTGGGAATGGGGATACCTAAGGTTTCAGAACTTGCATTCTTTGGCCCGTGTTTCCAAACTTCCATGAGAAGTGAATTTACAGGAAGGGAGGGGGGGGGGGGTAAATATTACAAGAAGTTTATGACGAAGGATTTTCGATATTTTTACTGGCTTGAATATTTACACAGGGAACCACTTCGAAAGTTTAAATTCCTTTGTGAATCCCTGCGGTTTCACACAGTTTCTAAAGCCAAGCAGGGAAGGTAACTGGATGTATTTTTTATTAGAAGTGCTGTCTAGGGGTAACAATAGAAAAGCAGATTGGAGGCTTAGAGGAAAAAAGAATTGGCTATGCAAAAATTTCTGTTTCTTCTTGTTGGCTCAAATTTTTGTACAGTCAAACCAATAATGTGGAGTTAGCCTTTCTTTCTTTTCACTGGTTTAGAATTTCACACCTGGGGTTTTAAATTCAGACAGGTTTTAAAAGGATAAGCTTTTTTGTCTCTTAGAAGTAGGGGATAATTAGAACGGCTTACGAAAATGCGTCGCAAGTTTTAAGCTATAAAGTTAAAGCATACTTTTTACCTTTAATTTCTAGGAAATTAAAAAAAGTAATTGTTTTTTCTCTAGAGTAGCTTTGTGTTGAACCGTATAGTCCGTCATAAAGCTGTTGAAAATTCTTGACAGCACAAAATAGAGGGTTAAAAATGTGCTGCAAACGCTATTTCTTTGAAGGGTGTCTATATTCCTAACAAATTTAAGAACTGGTCTCTCCCATTAATTGTCTCAAAGGGTTCTTGGGCCTGTTCTTTTCATTGAAAAAGAGTGTAGATGGATAAAGAACCCATTAGACATGAATAAGGCCTATAAATTAGGCCTTATCAGTACTTTAGATTAGTACTGAATCTAAATTTATTATGTCCGTGGTTCTGCATCTATAATTTAAACCTTTTTTGAAAGTATATTTTCGTCGTTTTTCATAACTTTTTAATGCCAAACCACTAGATTTGTTTTCCTATTATCGTTTCATACAGTTTGGATAGTTTCAACATATAAAATTCTTAGAATGTTTCTAATTTCTTTGTTTTGATTTTGCTAGAATTCTTCCCTTTTAATTTATTTTCAGATTTACTTAGTGGTCATTTTGCTGAATTTATTACCAAATAATGAACCTTTAACTAAAAAACGTAAAATTTAATTCAGAATGACATTTTACTAATGTTTAGATGTAGTAAGATCTATTTTGAGCTACTCGGATTTCTCGTACAATTTTATGATTGGCTCGAGTTGCTCAAAACTTATTTTTTAATTGGTCTGAACATTAGTATTTTGTATTCTGTTTTTTTGGGTCATGTGTTTGGGTCTTGCTGGACACTATTTCTTTTTACTTTTACTATTGGAACCGAAAATACAATTGAATCTAATTATCTAGAATTTTAATGTTTAAACAAATTTCCATTTGTTTGTTGGGTTGGTAATTCTTTCAATTTGGGTGAAATGTCAACTGTTTAGATCCTCACAGCGTCTTTAAAATGAAATGGCCTAAGCTGCACTGTTTTGATCCAATTTATTAAGAGTACTAGGGAATATTCCATGACCTTAAAAATATTTTCCCGGGGATTAGAAATCGACTTGAAACTAAATACAAGAAGTAATTTAAATCTAATGGGAAGTGCATTATGCATGGTAATATCTAACCTACAAGCTAATACAAATGTAAATCAAATTACATTCTATTTATATAAAATATAATTATATATATAACAGCAAATAAATGTTATAGCAATATTTAACCTACAAACTAATACGAAAATAAATATAAATTACATTTCCAGCTTGCATATATCGTATTTTTTTGTGACACTCGACGATGTTATTTTTCCCCTAACAAAATTTGAACCCTTACACCACCACCCCCCCCCCCCCCCCTGATCCCCCAGCAGTGAGATAAAACAGGGTATGCGCTCTTGTGGTGGCCAGAAACCAATTAACTTTAAAAAAGATTCAAGGGAAATATTGGCTTCGATTAGCATTTTAGTAACCGCTTGTGGCTGGCTAGGTATTATTGATACTTACCCATTATATTAAGTGAAATAAATTACATTAATTTACTACAAAAAGCCTGTTGGAGATAAAATAAGTACTTTTAAATCTAGTGAATGGCTATAATATAGTAATTTGCTTTTATCTTGAAAGCAAATACTTGTTGTACGCTGTTACGCCTAAAGCTCGTGTCTGACGTTTTCAGTTGAGGGGGATTTAACAGGGCACTATGTTCAACCATCCTTCGATCCTTCTGATCTTCGCTTGGAGAAAATCTAGAAGTAACGTTATTGGTAATAAGCCCAGGGGTGTTAGAATCAACCATTAGGCATAATAGTGGCTAATATTAAGTTTAATTATCAATGCCTAACTTCTATATGTATATTTATTTCTCAGATGTGGATGACGTTAAATATGTGATCAACTATGACTATCCCAACTGCAGTGAGGACTATGTCCACAGAATTGGCAGAACGGGACGATCTGACCAAACTGGAACAGCTTACACCTTTTTCACTCATGATAACAGAAATAAAGCTAATGATCTCATTAATGTTCTTAATGAAGCAAAACAAGTTGTGAATCCTCAATTGTTGGAAATCGGAATGTGTGGAAACTTTGGAGCACAACGTAAGTCCTCTTCACTATAATATTTTAGACATCAATTATCAGTGCAACATTATCTATTAATATAAATATTTAATAGTAATTTTGATATTGCTGCCAGGATGCATAAATTGTCTGCTGTTTCTCCCTCTTTTTCTATCTCCCTCTCTCCCATCTTTCTCTCCCTCTATCTCATTCATCTATCAACTTTTATTTTGTGATTGGCCTTGAATTTTTTTTTGTAACTTAAGATACATGTTAAAATGTTTAGATCAATATTAAAATCTAAATTTAGCTAACACTAATTTGAGGTAATTCTGTTTTTAGATTATTCAAAAGCTAATAAAGTGATGCGGAGGTTTAAGCTCTGATCAAGAATGTAAGGCTTTCTAAAAAAAATTGCTAATTTATATTCACCACTCTTGGATTACTCATCTGAAGTTTCAATTTTATTACTGCTATATTGACCTCTACAGCGTCAGTAGTCTGCAAATTTTCAGTAGAACTTGAATCTATTTGCTAAACTGATCCAGTCCCGTTTCCCTTTTTTGTATATTTTTAGTTCCGAATGAACATATTTTACAAATGTAAAATTCGAAGGTATTGTTAGTCTGATGAATTTAGCATAGGATAAGTATTATAAAGATAGTTATAATTTATTAGTCTAGTTTTATTATTTACTTGAAGTATTTTTGATATTGCTTACCAAGACCATTAACCCTTTTTTGAACTTTTCTAAGTAATGTAAATGCTGCTCAGCTTTATTTTAAATTCTAAGCCCTTATCGTCGAACCTTGTGTCGAACTTGTATACTGAAGTTAAAAACATGAACAAAATGCGTCCTACTCCAACTATACGGAACGAAGTAATTTTACCATTTTTATAGGAATTCTGCCTTTAGTTGTATAGTCTATGCAGAGCTGTATTTAGTTTTGATATGCCATAAACCACCCACGTTAGGCACCAAATTTGGTCCATAGTACTGAACTAAGTAACATAAGTCTTAAGCTGTGAAAGGCCATGGGGCGTAGTGTTTTTTCTTCTTCTTTTTTTCTGGGGGGGGGGGGGGGTAAGGTAAGTCTGTATTTAAGAAATAAAACTGAAATTTTCATAGCAATGTGTAATTTTCAGCTGACCAATCTTCGACTGTTCTGTTGCAGTAAGTTAAAACTTCTTGATAATGGTTATTTAACTAGTCATAGTTGCAAAGTTGTAGTAGGATGTTTGATCATATTGCATTTCGTTTTATTCGGGTTATTTCTTATCTGGATTGCCATCAAAACCGTCAGGTGGGAGTTATTATATATTCAAATCATGGGGAAATATTGGGCTAAAAATTGTAAGCTTGAGGTGAATATTGCATATCTTCAAAAAATTCCGAGTTTTTTTTTAAATATGATTATTTTCAACTAACCGATCCTTTACTACCCTATTAAAATAAGTAAGCTTCCTAATTATGGACATTTAAAAATTTAGATAGTCATAGTTGCCAAGTTGTAGTTGAATACGGGATTTAATCGTTTTCCATAATGATATTAGTTCATTTAGATTTTCCTTATCCGCGTTGAAACTGTCAAACGGGAATTTTATATTATAAGTACGGGAAAATATTTAAAAAATCACAAGAAACGTGTGTCTGAAGGAAATAGGGCAAATCTTAAAAAAAACAACAAATTTTTATTGAAATATGATTATTTTTAGCTGACCAATCCTTTACCATTCTATTAAAACAAGTAAGTCTCCTAGTTGTGGTAATTTAAATAGTCATAGTTGGAGTGCTGTTGAATGTTTGATCATTTTTCCATTTGTAATATATCTTATTCAGATCCACTATAAAACTGACAAATGGAAATATTGAAATCGCGGGAAAATGTGTTGTATCAAATTAAATATGAGATAATAAAGTTGTTGTTTTTTCAGGTCGTCCATGGGGAGGCAGGAACAGTGGTTTTGTCAAGAGAGGTAGCTTTGGAGGTCGTGGTGGTGGCAGTGGTTTCCACAAGAAGTGGTGAACACCTTTTTTTAAGCTTCCTACCAAATTGACAAAAGTGAAATTTATTATATTAGAAAAAGTATAAAAAAAAATGTGACTTACGTGCAACTTCTGCTTCTCGGCGATTTTCCTGAGATTTCACTAAATGATTTTGGCCATGGCTGTGGCAAATGGCACCTTTGGCTGTGGCTCCAAATTTTCGTGCTGTCAGTTGATTCTCGACAAGGTGAATCTAAAGTAGCTAAGGGAGCCACTAAGGCCTAAGCGTCCTATAATCCAAAATTATCGTCTATTGCATTCCTTGATGTCTTATACGATTTTTATCTCAGGTTGAGAGAATAAATCTATGAATAACATGACTTTTAGTGTCGTTTTTCTTGTTGTCTAGGATATATTCAAAGTAAAACCAAATAATAAAATCTCAACGTAAGATTTCGTGAGACAAGATATCAGGTGTGCAAAAAGTTCCAAAGCTGCCAGTAGCAGAATTTCAAAAGCTACCAACACTTTAGCAGCACAACTTGTGTTTTTACAGCTTTGCTTGGAGCAAAAAGTATTCTTGTACGTAAAATTTGCATAAAAGTAACAGAAGTAACTTAATATAGCTTGCAGTTAGAAATATCAGTAGTTTTCTGAATCGCAACTAACAATGTAATCCTTAATTCGGTGACAAGCCATATATTAGCTATAAATATCATACTCCATAATTTTATATATATAATTTTGCTCTAATACTGCTAGTGGAGTATAGTATTCAAAGTCTGAATTATGCTGTATATAGCTTACTGCTGTTACTTTATCGTTGGAGTTGTACACTCCAATCCTATTGTTATTATAAAAATAATGCATACCAAACTGCATGCTTGATACTCATTGATCACTATACTATAACTATTAAAAGCACCATTTGATCTTCTGGGAGAACAATATTGATTAGCAGCCTGGCAGTCACCTGCATTACGAAGCTGTGATATTACTTTTGCCTTAATCTAATCCCCAAAATAAACAGAGAATTGCTGCTACATTGTAGTGTGGTTGTTTAAGGCTACTAATCTTCCACGTTCCAGCTTTCCCATTACCTACTTTAACTGCATGTACACCTTGATAGCTACTAGCCCTTTTAAGTTTCTTTCAATTGACGAATAAACAGTTTTGAGAGAATTTGGCTATTTGTGCAAGATTTGGACAAATATTCCCTTTCAGTTGAGAAGTGGACTAAGTAAAAACTTGTCTACCAGGACGAAGTATAACTACGACTTAAAAGTAAATTTTCACATAGCGACATTGAAACTCAATGAGCTTTTAGTTTGAATAAGTTTTAAAAAGCAACAGCATGAGAGCTTACTCACAAAGCAGGATAGTAAGTTACTTCTGTAAATGTGTGCTCTGTACTAATTGAATTTGACACCAGTCTTTAGGATTACAAATATCTTTGTCTTGAAGGATCAGGATTACATAATAGTTATAATGAGAATGTAGGCTATAATGGTGTTCACAAAGCAAGTGGAACACGGGGCTTTTTGGAGCCAATCCAGTCTACTACTTCACTAAAAATATGCAATAAAATTTCAGTTTTTCAGCATGATCGGTTGTGCAGAAGAAATGCCACTTCTTCCGTGAGCTTGAACGTCCAAGGTCACGTTAATGAATGGCTTACATGTTTCAATAATAGGGGGGCCCTGCCATTGGCCCCCCCTAATCCATTGAGCCCATTTAATCCAGACAATTCTTGCTATCTTGCTATATGATGTAAAAGCAAGCATCTACCCTAAAAAATAATTGAACTCAAGAACCGATTAATCGAAGCTTCTTAAAGAATAAAAACGCCAAATGAAAATTAAACTGCTGCTTTTTTTCTTCTTTGCATAAATTTTTAGCATGTGGTAACCAAAATCGCAGACTTGCAAGTATTAAACTTCTAAACACTAAGAAGTTCAGGTTAGCTTCCAGTTATATTGACAGAGCAGGATTGGGTAGGTCGCTGGTTCTGTGACAACTCGAGGGGATTTATGTTATCTACGAATTTTTACCATGGCATCTAAAAAAGAAGCAAGAATCCAAACCAATCATCACTACATGAATTCAATTTCGATTTTAATTAAATTGCAGGTAATAATTTCAAACAAATCAGTTCGGTTTAAGGCAAGGTTCCATATGAGGTTGAATGAAATCGTTGCTTCAAATTTTATATTTATTTTAATATTTAGACTTAATTATTTTCAAATTAATTAATCAGTTAATAATTAAAATAGATAATGAATTATCAACTTATCATAGAATTAATTTGGATTTAATCTTAGATTATACATATTTTCAATCACACTGAGCATATGCTATCTAAAGCTAACATGTGCTTTGTAAATCCAAAAGCTGAAATCAAACAGCTTGTGGTAACAAATCATGGTTGCAGCGGCAGCTGCAACCTAGTAAAGAGCGAACCACGGCCCATAGTAGCCAAAAGTTAAAACAAGCTTTTAGAAAAAGACTGCCTGGTGAAAAAAATTTCCATCTGACACTGATTCAGGAATGATAACTATCCTTTCAGTTCGTATTAAAAATAAAAGTTTATTGCGAAAAGAAATTTATGGTTGTTTCGAAAAAAAGCCTGAAATCGCTCGAAAATGGCGTCAGATCAAAATGAAAAATTTACCATTGGAATCAGCATAGTCACATTGGTAGGCTCTGAGGCGCTTAAAGACTTACTGACTGTTCAGTTAACACAATTGTCTGGCCTTTCAATTGATTCATTTTCTCAATCAGGAAGTAAGTCAAGCACAGACAATGAGCAATCAACTGCTGAACTGGGTGGTAGAGATAAACTAGGTATGCTAATTGAATAAGTGACTGGAAATTTGGTGAAAGCACTAGCAATTGATTGTTCCCCTTTTAATATGAAAGGCTGATTAGGGTGTTTTTGGCAACATGGTTTTTGACTGTGCTGTACCGGCCAGATACCTTGCAGTACCCGCAGTGAACAAGGCGCTTTGAAGCTGGATGCATTTCTTACTAAAAGCAAAAATGGAGCAGTTAGTCAAGTTATGAATGTGTTAGATTTCAATCCAGTGGTCCATTAGAGAAACAAAACAAGGTCCCCAACAGGAACCCATACTTTAAATCAAATTAGGTATTTACTTTCGATCAGCCTAGGTAATTTTACTAGGTCATGAAAACTGCCAAGTAGCATTGCTACTATGCTACTCCACTTTTTTTACAGCCCCCCCCCCCCTAATTTGCAAATATATAGCCCAAATTTTATAAGTTCAATGCATTCTATCACCCATCACTAGTCTTTGTATGCTATGAAACCAGTTTCGTGAGATGTAAGCTTAATTCTTGAGTGTGTTTGGTTTAATTAACAAGTACCATTAAAAACTTGCTATTTGATTAGAATTCCATTTTGTTGAAGTTATACAATCCAGAGGCATCGATTCATCATGACCCAATTAAAAGAACAATTTACAAATCTTTTGAAAATTGCCATATTTACTTTAAGTTGTTAGCATCACTCTTGTTTAAAACCGTGTACCTGTAAACTGAACCAACTGTGACAAAATCAAGAACCAGAAAAGCTCATGGGAAATATATAATTTGGGTTATATATTTGAGTGTTAGGGAGGGGGGAGTCAGGTATGGAATAAGTTCCAAAACTGCTGCCTGCCAGTAACAAAATTTGACTGACTTCCAAAAGCAGCCAACACTTTAGCAGCACAACTTGTGATTTGACAGCTTTTCATTGAGCAAAAATAATTTTTATATGTAAAAATGCTATTTTCAGACAAAATCTGCCAACAAATTTGAAAACTGCCAAGTAGCATTGCTAATTTGCTACCCC
>JAQQPU010010324.1:0-30432 GCA_029168905.1 Artemia sp. Kazakhstan ARC1039 | reverse complement strand
GTGACATCCCCATATCACCCACAAGCTAATGGTAAAATAGAAAATAGGTATAAAATATTTTCGAATGTGTTAAGCATTTATACAAAAGACAACAGGAACGATTGGGATCAATTCTTACCCTATTTAACCAACATAATCAATACTGCTCATTCAGAAACAACTAAAGACAATCCATTTTATTTACTTTTTGGTCGTGATTTTAGAATCCCGTATGATGAGATTATTGAATCTCGGTAGTATTATAATAACTCGGAGGATTACAAACAAGAATTCATAAATCGGATGAGGAAAACTTATAAAATAGTTAGGGAAGAGTTGGAAAAATGTAAAATAAACCAAGAGCTAAGAAACCAACCCAAGGTCAAGGGGAGTATAGATTTCAAAATAGGAGACTGCGTCTACTTAAAGAACGAGGCAAAAACGGAAGGCAAAAAACTTTCCAGCAAATATTCTGGACCGTACAGAATAGTCAAAAAGTACGATAACGATTATACATTTAAAATGGTGAACCCCGATAGTGGAAGAACATACAAAGCACATGTTAGTCGAATAAAAAGAGCAAAATTTCCGGAAAGATGGGTACCGCGTCCCTCGTCTACCGATTCGTCAGATGCAGAAAATGAGCCCCCAAAAATCAAGATTGGCAGAGCTAAAACCCTTTAATTTCAAGCAAGACTATTTCGAGGATGAGAGTGATGAGGAAAACTTTGAAGAATTTTTAGCTATGAAAAATCTAGTTATTCCCAAGAAAAAATCCCTTATACCAGAGAGAGTAAAAACGCCAAAAGGTCCAAAAAGTTCATCATCAGAGAGCGCGGAAGAATTAGATTATACAATATGTCCAAAAACCCAATTTTTACCTGATAGAATTTCGATCCCTTGTCTCCCCAAAAGATTTCCAGACGATATTGTTTCCTTGCTGGTCATCCTTGGGAGTTTTATTCTTAGACAATTTACTTTGACTCGTTTTTATTGGGATATTTAAAAATCCATAGCATCTCGCAGATTCAAAACTCTTAGAAAATATCTCATTTGACTTATATGGAACCAGCGGAGGCTTGCCTGTTTCCAACAGAGGCCATACTTGTATTCATTGAGTTATAGACCATTTTTCTGGATTTAACTTTGCAAAAGCATTAAAAAGTCAAGGCGCTTACGCCACAAGTAAAGCGTTAGCGAAATTATTTTTAAAGTTTGGCATTCCAAATAAGGTTTTAAGTGACAACTGAAGCAATTTTGTCTCAAAATTAACAAAAGACTTAATGAGTTTTCTTAACATAGAGAAAATAGTGACATCCCCATATCACCCACAAGCTAATGGTAAAATAGAAAATAGGTATAAAATATTTTCGAATGTGTTAAGCATTTATACAAAAGACAACAGGAACGATTGGGATCAATTCTTACCCTATTTAACCAACGTAATCAATACTGCTCATTCAGAAACAACTAAAGACAATCCATTTCATTTACTTTTTGGTCGTGATTTTAGAATCCCGTATGATGAGATTATTGAATCTCGGTAGTATTATAATAACTCGGAGGATTACAAACAAGAATTCATAAATAGGATGAGGAAAACTTATAAAATAGTTAGGGAAGAGTTGGAAAATGTAAAATAAACCAAGAGCTAAGAAACCAACCCAAGGTCAAGGGGAGTATAGATTTCAAAATGGGAGACTGCGTCTAGCTAAAGAACGAGGCAAAAACGGAAGGCAAAAAACTTTTCTACAAATATTCTGGACCGTACAGATTAGTCAAAAATTTACGAAAAGATGGGTACCGCGTCCCTCGTATACTGATTCGTCAGATGCAGAAAATGAGCCACCAAAAATCAAGATTGGCAGAGCTAAAACCCTTTAATTTCAAGCAAGACTATTTCGATGATGAGAGTGATGAGGAAAACTTTGAAGAATTTTTAGCTATGAAAAATCTAGTGATTCCCAAGAGAAAATCCCTAATACCAGAGAGAGTAAAAGCGCCAAAAGATCCAAAAAGTTCATCATCAGAGAGCGCGGAAGAATTAGATTATACAATATCTCCAAAAACCCAATTTTTCCCTGATAGAATTTCTACCCCTTGTCCCCCCAAAAGATTTCAGGACGATATTGTTTCCCCTGCAATACCAACAGAAAGGCCCCTGTCATTGCAGGAAGAATTGAACAGAGCTGTAGAAACTCCGGGTATTACTGTAAAGAAAACTCCTCCCAAAGATTCAACTAAAACAAATCTGCGAGAAGCTATGGATTTCATAAATATCCCAATAAAAACGATTCAAAGTACATTGTCTAAGAATAAAACTCCCAAGGATGAACAGCAAGGACAATATCATGATATAACTGTGTCCAAGGTCAAACCTAAAGAATGGACTTCATGGAGGGAAACACTAGTGCAAAGAATGCCCCAACCCCCTGAAGACATGGCATTTAAACAATGGAGGAACCCTGCAAAAACTTTTGATTCCTCTCAAAGCTCTCAAGAATCTTTCAAATCTCCCGAGTTGAAAACTCAAAGCGAGGACTTAGAGAATAAACCTTCTACTTCCAGAGGAGTAGAAATTTACAAAGGAAGGGGAGGTGATACCTCAAAAATGCGAGGTGCAACTTCTAAAACTTATAATACATCGGAAACCAGTTCCGAAGAGTCTGACGGCGAATCAGACCATATAGTACTTAAAGAAATAGGGAAATCAAAACCGACTTCAGCAGCCGCACACGCGAAAGAAACAAAATTAAAAAGACAAGAATTTTTGAAAAAAACAATACAAAAAGTTTGATCTTATTTCGCTAGAAAAACCGAAAACGAAAAAACCGCAAGAAACAGAAGAAAAAGTAACGACACAGTCAGGTAGAACGGTTAAAAAACCAGATAGATGGAATTACACTTAATCAGTATAGGATTAAAAGATTTTAATGGATGGGCGTCATAAAGGAATAATAATTTAAAGACTTTTAATTCACGAGTAAAAATTATACAATTATAAAAAATGCCGTAGAGAAATTTTGTTCAACATATATCAATTCCCGAAAACAAATTCTAATTACAAAGTGACACATTGCATATAATTAATTCGAATAATTTCCTTTAATATAAAAAAAAAATCTACCCGTACCATTCCAGTACGATGTATCCAGTCCAGCTGAAAGAAGCCGTGATAGGAAGTACTAAGGGAGAAATAATCATACACCTTAGGAATGATCTTTGGTTATTTTCTGTTCCAAGAGAAACTGTTGGAACTATGTCTTGTTACAATAATAAAGAAAGAATAGACCCAAGCTACAAAACAGAATTACTGTTACAAGATGTGGGTACGATAACCATAAAACAAGGATGTCGACTTGTAACTAAAGAGTCAACTGTTCGAAAGCCATTAATTACCACGAGTACAAAGATAATAAGTCCCAAAATAATCAATTTCAAGGTAATTAACCTGTCGTACACTATTCCCAATATAGAAAATGAGGAAATGAAAACCTCAATATGGTCCAAAATAGAAAAAAATAAAGGGACATTAAAGCTTACAAAAATAAAAGAAGCATTAGACTTCCAGATTCCCCTATTTACAAATGAAGACCAGAGATTAACGTACGTGGACGATAGATACAGATTATTCTCAACCAATTGCTGGTGGAACATACTACTGACCGCATGTTTCGTATTCGCGACTTCCCTGACCATAAGAACCTTATTGACTTTTAATCAAGGAAAAATCCTGAGACCAATAGGTGAAAACCAAGAGAAGAACACGGGGAAACGGCCGAAATGCAGAAGTTAAACCCGGAACCCAATGAGAACTTCTAAGCCAAGAAAAAGGGAAGACATTAGAAAACGAGTGGGTATAGAGGTCTCCACTCGTCCTTGCTATGTCTTGTTCCCTTATTATAAATTTCGTTTACGTAAAACCGTGTGGCTATGACGCTGCAACATGCGTTTCTTAAACAGCACGGACGTGCGTGAACAATGAAGGCATGAAATATGTTTTAAAATTAGACCTCAAACTTAATAATGTAGAGTAACTTATGTTTAAAGGATTGTTTTAAATCTAAGGGAAAATTAAATAGGTATTGAAGAATTAAATAAGCCTTTTATCGTTGTTTCCTTTCTCAAAACAAATTTGAAGACATCTCTGTTTTAGATTTCCCAATGAGAATTATATGTATATGAAACCAACATGATAATAATGTGGTTTTACTAAAACCAATGTTATGTAGTAATATCAGTGTATCTTTTTATATTATCTTGTAGGATAATCTTCACCCTAAAATGCACCTAATCGTATTGTTTATTTTGTATTAAGACTACTTGATTTTAAAGAACGTGTGATTCTGCCTCGTTATTTTTATTACGGGATGTGGATTGACATATTGGATATCGATCATTACAATGAGTTGTCCAGTGCAGATACAACCTAGTAGCACCTATTTTTATCATACCTCAACCAACGAAGAGTACTCACCATAGACTCCAGCCAATTTTCATCCCAGCTACGTATACGAAAATTACAGTTACCTTTTGATCGCTGTTTCCTCGACCATGAACCATATTACGTATCAGGTAACATTATATTTGAATCTCAGTATCCAGTGCATTATCGAACCATATAATCACATAAATCCTGAGAACCCCATCAACCAGTACAAGATATAAGTACCTAAATATCACCCATGATAATCCTTATGGACACATGAACAATTTGACTGTATAGTAATGATATTTGATGATCCCAAAAATTATTTATATGACGCAGATTCACGCGTCGAATCCCTTTCGACCATCTCTCGGAATCCATCCTATCCCCTCTGTGTGGAAAGTTCATATCTCTGTTATCCCATAATATTACGAGATAATTTCTGAAAAATGGACCTGGAAACCAACCATTGAATTACAGAAACCAAAATTAACCCCAGTGACTAGCCCCTCAGTGACAATATACCCCTCCCACAACTTATAGACAATATATGGAAGGAGTCACTATAGTTTGATGTCGACCTGTTCCAAATCCAAACTTCAATTCCCCTGTGATTAACCTAGGTATCACCGCAAAGGTTAATAGACACAAGCCATGAAATAACAATTTTATAAGAGAACTGTGATCCCTAAGTGCAAGAATGAACAATTTTATACGAGAAATACATTCTGAATGTGCCTTAAAATATCCCAAAAATGATATGCTGAGAAGAAAATAAACGCACTCCCAGTGTTCGACCCCTTAATGATAAGGCACCCTATGAACTGTCAAAAAGCAGGTGAGAATGAATTCTGATAGCATATTCCCACATCTGTAGTTGGAAGCATCATTTCCCAGTTGACAATTAGAGAAAGCTTATCGTTTGAACACAATCATGCTCGAACTGTTCCATGAAGAAACTATATCGTATGTGCTTTAAAAATTTTGCCAAGACGAAAGGAGTGAAGGACCATAATTTACAACAGAAGGATTGAGTACGCTAAAGAGACTCGAATGTGATGAAATAGGTGTGAATTTACATATGTTACTTCTTAATAACTTTGATAACTCAAAAATTCCAATGTCCTATCATTAACGTTGCGTAGCAAACATCCCCAGTGAAAGTGTTCTAATGTTACCAGTGAACATGGTAAACCCAATATTGTGTGTTTTAAATTGTTCTTATATGTAGTGTTAGATGTTCAGATAGAGTTATGTGTAGCGTTGTCGTGCTATTCATTTAATGTAGCGTAGATAGAAAGAAGTGTGCCCTATAGACAGCAAAATCAAAAAAAAACTTGTAAAAGGTGAATTCTCAAAAAAATCTTATGTAAAGGTAGAATAGCCCCAACCTTGTTGGAAATGTAAAAGTAATCAGTGTTAGATGTGGAAAAAAATCTTTAGTATAGTAGCTAGGCTAGAACTATGAAAAATCTTTGTCCGGTAGATGAATTTTAGATAGGGATGTAGAATAAAATAAGAAAAGTAATAGAGAAACTTTTTAGCACTCCTGATTAAGCCAAAATAAAAATATGAAATAATACAATGTCAATCAAAATTATGTAGAATAAATAGTTAATAAATTGCGAACATTTCAAAAGCCCAAAGGCAAGCAAGTCCTAATGACGGGACGTCATTAAATAATGGGAAGGGTAATATGTACCGTGAGTAAAATATGATATATTTAAAATACAAAAAAATAAAGTTCCTTCTTTCTAGAGATAATTCCAACTTCCTCTAATTAACTTTAAATCTAGTTTCAAAAAAAGAAAAGTCCTTAATCAGCAAAGAGAAAAATTGCATTTTAGCCTCAAACAAAGAACAGCGCTATCCAGTTTGGATTTCGCTCAGATAGTGGGCAATAAAAAAGATGCTACACACAATGTTTCGCAGGAAGTTAAATTACAAGAGCCGTGTGAACGTTTGAATCATCAGAAATATTTAAAACAATTTATTGGACGAAGGGTTCGCATCCTTGGGCCACTTAGGCCAATTGTGAGCCAGTTCTTAGAGTGCAGGACAAAAAACTACGTTTGATAGTGGAGTAAAAGTGCTTTTTGGAAGATTATTAAGATCAGAATTATTTCGGCGTTCAAGCATTGTAATTCAGTCGTTATTGTTATCTCAGTCACCGTTGTTGTCATTTGAAGTGAACCACTGCTGTACACCTAAATATGTAAGTCTCAATAAAACCATTGCTTTTCTATTTGTGTTTATTTTATTTTATATGTCTGTATCTAGTCGCACGACAGGTAATTAGTTCGTATGTCTCCAAGGTACGTTCCCAGGGATCTGTTTCTACAACAGGTAATTAATTTCGAGATAATCCAAGGAAAGGAGGTTACATTTATGTAATTACATATGGCACTGTCTTTAGCGCTAGAAGTGGCGCTATCGGAGAACTTATAAGGTGTAAGTTCACGGCTTAAAAGCCTAAGATTACGTTTGAAGCGGTAAATCTTTATGACCACAATTAAGCCCAGTCCCTTAAATTTTTGTCGCTACACAACAACAATACGACAAAACAGGAACTCTTTGGGCCGTGCGGAAAGGGTTTATCTTCATCGTCCATCAAACCAAGTAGAATTCTCATTTTTAGCCACTAAACCCAGGGAAACCTATGTTATGTTTATGTTTAACATCGCATTGCTCCTATAGAATCACGTGTTTAGTCATTTTCTTTTTGTTAATGATTTGGGCTAATGTGTGTGTAACTTTCAAAGTTTGAAGTTCAAACATCTCCTGTTCATCAAATACATAGGAAAAGGAAGTGAACAAATAAAAACAAATAACAACATAAAAAAAACACTGCATACAAGTCAGACATCATGGCTTAACAACACCAAGAATTTTAAATCAGTGGTTACATCACTTCAGTTACAATTGATGTAACCAAAGTAAGTTTGATCACTCTGCTTAGAGCCATTGATCTTTTTACAGTCACTATTAGTCCTGTCGTTCTAAAAAGCCGTTTAGATTGGGCACTTGTGGCTGGTACAGCCAGAACTTGACGAGCGTAAACTGCCACTCGCAGGATCTGATACTAGCATTAGACCTTGGGGTCCCACAGAATGCCGCCAATGGGCTTCATCTTTGTATCTGCTGAAATAAGTTGTTTTTATAAGGGAGAACCAACCTGCACCTTTACCATAGGGCTCCTGTGCCCTAAACTATAGGGGAACTAAACTGCATCTTTACCCTCTTTTCTTATCAACACGGAATAACCCTCCAAAATTCTTTTCTGAAAGAAGTGGTCGAGTTATGAAGTTTCAAGTCAAAGTTTGAGGTTACTTCAACTTCAGTGTGCTCTGCTTACTGTGCAAAAAAAATGTAATTCATTTCTATAGATATATTTCTATACTAGATTTAGCTCTTTTCCAGATTAATAAAAAAAAACTTTTTCCACAAAATAAGTTTTTCAAAGAAAAGTAAAGAACTCTATTAAACAAAACTGAGCAAAAATAAAATCAAATATTCTACCAAGCGTGAAACTACCACAAATTAGCATCGATATATAAATGAAACCCTAAACGAACAGAAATTACAATAAATAACCGAGTCAAACTCAAAACGAGCAGAAATTAACATAAGTTGGGCTAAAAAGCCCTATGCCTTCCCAAGGCCAGAACATAATTTGCACTTTACTGAAAAAATATAAATGTTTTTACTTTTATAACTTTAATAAATCAAATAATATTAACACTTTTGATTACTAAATATCAGTATACGTATATTAGACTGACACTGCACATTCATTTGTATTTTTTTCAGTAAAGTGCAAATTTTGTTCTGGCCTTAAAAAGGTATAAGTGTTTTGAGCCCAACTTAGGTTAATTTCTGCTCGTTTTGAATTTGACTCGGTTATTTATTGTAATTTCTGTTCGTTTTGGGTTTCATTGATTTATCGATGCTGATTTGTGGTAGTTTCACGCTTGGTAGATTATTTGATTTCATTTTTGCTCATTTTTTGTCTAATAGAAAATTTGAAAAACTTATTTTGTGGAAAAAGTTTTTTTTAAATTAATTTCTGTTCGTTTTATATTGGCATAGTCTTTTCAGGGTAAAAGAAAATAATACTTTAAATCTTTTTGTTTTTTTAGGAATTAATAGTTTGGCCTGCTATTTGTATGCTGGAAAAAAATTTCAGCAATTTTTAACAAGATAGACCCTTTTAAGAATCTGGACACAAATAGTAGTGTTTAATTTAGTTTCATACCTCCTCTAGTTGACCTGAAATGGTAAACTTGATACCATTCGCAAAAAAAATCTGTTTACTTTCTTTTGATAGCTTGGATACACTTACACTATTTAGATTTGATTAAATTTTAAGAGCAGAAGTAGCCCCGAAAGTTTGAACATAAAACCCTCAGTCGTTCTTGGAATACTTCTGAGATTCCTTATTGGGAATTACCATTTACACAGTGCATTTTGATTTAATCTTAAGACAACATTTAGTGTTTGAACATACAGGCAAATGGGATGGTGGGCAAGGGAGGGGGATTAGTTTCGCTCAAATCACTTTCGACAATTAAAAAGGGCATCAGCACTTTCTATTTTCAATTGAATGAGCCCTTTTCGAAGTTCCTACGACAACTCCTTCGATACAAAGTGCCCTGGTCTAAGCAACAACAACAACAACAACAAAAATAATACATTATACCCACATCGATCTTTACTATAAAAATGTCAAGCCTTCCAATTACTTTCGACTATTAAAAAGGATACTATGCCTTTCGATTTCCAATCGAGTGAGCCATTTTTGAGTTTCTACGACAATGCTTTCTATAAACACCTTATATGCCCCCAGGGCATAAATTACAACCCTTACCCTAAGGGCTGTGAGGGTGGTTGTCATCCTCTAAGACCTAATTTTCGGAACTTTCAATTACGTTAGACAAAATGGCTATCTCAAAATTTTGATTGGATGTGTTTGGGAAAATGGTGGGCGTGAAAGGGGCGTTATTCGCTCTCCAATCACTTTCAACTATTAAAAAAGGCAATAGCCCTTTCAATTTAGAATCAAATGAGCCGTTTTGAAATATCTCCGACAACGCTTTCAATAAAAACCTTATATGCCCCCAGGGCATAACTTACAACCCTTGCCCCGAAGGCCGCGGGGGGGGGTTGTCATCCTCAAATACCTAATTTCCAGAACTTTCTGCAACGTTGAACAAAATGGCTATCTGAAAATTGATTGGATGTGTTTGAGGGAATTCTGGGTGTGAGAGGGGGGTTAGTTACTTTCCAATCACTTTCAATTATTAAAAAGGGCACTAGCCCTCTCAATTTCCAGTTGAATGAGCCCCTTTTGAAGTTTTTACGACAACTCTATCTATAAAGACCTTATATGCCCCCAGGGCATAACTTACAACTTTTGCCCTGGGGGCTCTAGGGGGTTTGTCATCCTCAAATACATAATTTCCAGAACTTTCAACTACGTTGAACAAAATGGCTATCTCTAAACTTTGATTGAAATTTTTGAGGAAATGGTGGGCGTGAGAGGGGGGTTAATTACTCTTCACTCACTTTCGACTATTAAAAAGTGCGATTTCAATTTCCAATCAAATGAGCTCTTTCTGAAATTTCTACAAAAACTTTCTATATTAAACTTATATGCCCCCAGGGCATAACTTACAACCCTTGGACTGAGGTCTCTGATGGGGTTATCATCCTAGAAGATATAATTTCCAGAACTTTCGACTACGTTGAACAAAATGGATATTTAAAAATTTTATTGGATGTGTTTAGGGAAATGGTGGGCGTGAAAAGGGGTTAGTTACTATTCAATCACTTTCGACTATTAAAAGGGCACTAGCCCTTTCAATTTCCAATTGAATGAGCCCTTTTTGAAGTTTCTACAACAACGCTTTCTATAAAAACCTTATATGCCGCCAGGGCATAACTTACAACCCTTGCCCTGACGGCTGTGGGGGTGGAGGGGTTGTCATCCTTAAAGACCTAATTTCCAAAAATTTCAAATACACTGAATAAAATGGCTATCTAAAAATTTTGATTGGATGCGTTTGGGAAAAAGGTGGACGTGAGAGGGGGGTTAGTTTTCTTCAAATCACTTTCGACACTATTATAAAGGGCACTAGCCCTTTGAATTTCCAATCGAATGAGCTCTTTTTCAAGTTTCTACGACAAAGATTTAAATAAAAACTTATATGCCCCCAGGGCATAACTTATAACCCTTGCCCTGAAGACTATGAGGGGAGTGTGCTGCTCAAAGGTATAATTTCCTGAACTTTAAACTGCGTGGAACACAATGGCTATCTCAAAATTTTGATTGGATGAGTTTGGGGAAATGGTGGGCGTGGAAGTTGTGTTAGTTGCCTTTTAATCACTTTCGACTATTAAAAAGGGCACTAGCCATTTCAATATCCAATTGAATGAGCCCTTTTTGAAGTTTCTACGACAACGCGTTCTATAAAAACCTTATATGCCCCCAGACCATAAATTACAACCCTTGCCCTGAGGGCTTTGGGGGAGGGGGGGTGTCATCCTCAAAGACCTAATTTCCAGAACTTTCAACTACGTTGAACAAAATTGCTATCTTTAAATTTTGATTGGATCTGTTTGGGAAAAAAGTGGGCGCGAAAGGGGAGGAGGGGCACAAGCCACTCCAATTTCCAATTGAATGAGCCCTTTTCGAAGTTTCTACGACAACTTCTTCGATACGAAGTGCCCTGGTCTAAGGGAAAACAAACAATAAACATTATATTGTGCCAACATCGTTCTTATATGCCCCAGGGCGTAACTTAAAACCCTTGCCTTGAGGGTTGTGGGGGAGTAACCTCCTCAAAAAAATATTTTCTATCTGGAAATCAACTAGGCTGAACAAAATGGCTATTTCAAAATTTTTATTGGAAGTGTTTGGGGAAATGGTGGGCGTGGAAGGGGTGTTAGCTGCCTTCCAATCACTTTCGACTATTAAAAAGGGCACTAGCCATTCTAATTTCCAATTGACTAAGCCCTTTTCGAAGTTTCTACGACAACTCCTTCGATACGAAGTGCCCTGGTATGAAAAAAAAACAACAAAAATAAATAAATAATACATTGTGTCATTACCGTTCTTCAATTCTTCTTCTATTACAGCAGGCGCGCAGAAAAATTCAGCTTCTTCACTTAGGCAGCGCGAAGAAAAATTTCTTCTTCTTCTTCCTACGAACCGATATACATGGAGAGCCCAAGATGACAGTATTTATCTTTAAGAAACAGATTAGCCGGGATGACGGTTGAAGCCCGGAGGTCAATATCGATAAGAAAAAAAGAGAGAGAGAAAAAAAAACGGCGGCGTATTAGTGACGCCGCCACCGATAGAATCAGCGGCGGCGTCATCGCACTGATGCAAGCTCGGCGGCTCACCACCACCGACTTTTTGGCGCGGCTTCGGGTTCTACTGACAGAGGATAAGTAAACACGGAAGGAATGTATCTTGGGGCAATTAAAAATTTTTAATAGTTAGACATGGATAATGGAACAATCGTGTTTAACACTATTTGAAACATGCATGTCGCACTTAAGATCATTAGAAATTGCGAAACCAAGGATTTTAACGTGATTCGCTAGCATTTTTTTTAGGGAGGGGGACTCTAGAAAAACAGGAATGGATTTCAAAAAGTTTATTGTTATTATATTTGATTAAGTAGAATTTACTTTCATATTTAGGTTCTTAGCTTCATCTGAGACATGGGCTAGGATTTCAATGGGGTCACTTTTAATATTCCTATGATATACTTCAAGGATCGACATGTTATCCACATATTTCTATATTTGGGGAATTTCTTCACTAATTTCATTAATCTTGTCTAGAAATAAAAGTAGTCTCAATAAGGTTCCTTGAGGAATTCCACAGTAAATAGGAAGAAGGTTATAACAAATATTTATTCATTTTACAATTTGTGATCTATTTGAAAGGAACGATATAATAATTTTTACTAAGAGAGTATCAAGTTGAAAGATATCCAAGAGAGTATAGAGTTAAAAGTTTCTAATAATAAACGAATTAAGATGTTGTGTTTAACCAAGTCATATGATTTTGGGAAGTCGATTATGACGAGGTTTATCCAAACATTTGGTTTCTCAATTTTATAATATGGGGGAGGTGGTGGAGGTATTCCTAAAACTAGAAAACTGTCGGTTTAAGGCCAACGCAGCTACGCACACTTCTATTCCATCCCAATCTGTTTATAAACTACTTCTTAACACCCTACCAAGAAGTTCTAATTTTCCCGATTCGGGAACGACCTGCTTTTTATTTGGCCGAAAATGGTAAACCAAAATGGTCAATCCTTGACAATCTTTCATCCGTAAAACTGGTCCTAGCCATCTCCACCTTTCTGTTATTATAGCCCCAAAATGCGAGGTAGAGCCGCATTTTTCATACAAGCTATTGCTTAAAACACGGTCAGTAAGACCGGTGCACAAAACAATTCATAGAGGATTCCCCTGGAAGACATTTGACAGATCCTGCTCCCTCTTTTGGAGCAACCACCTTTTAGAACCACACTTGAGCACTGTCATCACTGTTGATTCCAATATTCAAATCTTGGTTCGCGGACTGATCTTTCTATTCTTCTAAACTTTTTTCAAATGAAAAAAAAACCACCCTGGGCTTTAGTTATTCTGTTTCTAACGCAGAAGACTTTAAACCTGCTGTTACATAAAATTGATGTTAAAAGTAAATAATATCAATATATGCATAACAGCAAAGTAAGATCTGTAGAGTGTGAAGTCTTTATTGTTGTGATCCACATACAATAAATTATCAAACTATGCTGCAAGAAATTAAGAAGACAGCTGGAAGTGAGAGAATATGGTCTTTAAGAATTTTTTTTTAAAGTTTCTGGAGACCGAGGTACCCCACCTTCTTTAAATACACCACTGCCTTCTCTGTCGGAAAGCTCTTATTCCCATTTTCCGGTTAGAAATCAATACCGATAGACTTTTACAAAGTTAATTATTACGCTAGCTTACTTGGCATGCCGAAATTAACAAATCACTACAAAAACATAAGGCTGAATGTAGACAGACTGAACACACGCCACCACGACAATGGTACTGGTGGCACGCTGAAGCGTCGCTGAAATTTTTCTCCATGCTGACGCGTCTTTCATTGGCGGTGCATCACCAATAAATTGGAGGTGCGTCTGGTTCTACTAATTATATACCAAAACTACACTTGTTAGTTGACGAGGATGATGCCGTTATGGGCAAAGAGTATCTTCATAGGACTTGGGGGACAAAGGAATGTACAGAAACCGTTACCGCAGTACAGCTGTCCGATCCTGGAACAGTGTCTGCATTTTCTAAAATTTTACAGAAGAACCTCGACAATTTTGCTTGAAAGGCAGACTTACTGCGTTTAAAAAAAAAATGTAAATGAATAGTATTTCCCAATCAGTTTTTTGTGATGACTTGCGCAGAGCTATTTATTTTGTGAAAGCTTGACCAAATGTGCTTTAGGAGATTCCCTGTAGATATACTGTTTTACACCATAAGTAAGTAACACTGGGTTTATTTAAAAAAAATAAAACATACATCATCGATTCCCTGAAGCATGCTTGTGCGGGAGAAAACCCTCCTAATAAGTCAAAAAACCAAAAAAAAAGAAGAAAAAAAAACATAATTAGAGCTCAACTTACCGGACCCGATAATCAACGAACCTTCAAACAACACCCAACAAAATTATAATAATTATAATCATATTCAGCTGCAACTAAACCCTCCTCAAAAACATAACTTAAGTGGCATAGAATAATCCATTCAAAATATACACATCAAAACAATGGTTCTCTAGCGACTTACTAAATTCCTGCAAACCCCCAACATTCCACAAATCCTCTGGCAAACTCTCCCAAACTAACGGAACAACATGGCGAATTGAAAACCTAGACCTAGACGTGACCATAGCTGGTCTTCGCACCATAAGAAATGCAATAGGGTACTTCGACCAGTTTATTTTCTTCAGGTCGTAGTTATTTTTAAAAAATCACTAGGCTTGTACATCAACCAATTTAACAAGCTCTGAACTCAATTACACTCAGAAATTCCTAGCCAAATCCTTTTAGAAAAAAAAGAAGAACAAAAACTGTTTTCAAAACTGCTTTAAAAAACTACATCAACAGTAAACAATGATAACGATGATAGGAAGGTGAGGATTGTGTTGGTAATTTGGGGCTGTGATCGGTTCTTCTGATACATGTTTTTGGACTGCTCATTATATTGCAGCGTTTTAATTGGTCCGTGAGAGATACTGTTTCGGATTTTTGAAGTCAGGTCTAACAGCAGATACACTGCATAATCGAATTGCCAGAATACGCAACCATAGGAGATAGAGCAACAATTCAAGGCGATAAGTTTCGCAAGAAACTATTCACAACTCAAAATTAAGAAAAGTTGCAGCGACACTGTTTTGGGATTGGATTGCCATGTAGGTACTATGTTAGAATTGTTTCTTAGGTCTGGGTTTAAGATTATCTCTGGCTTTTACCATTATGGTCAAAATATTTGACTTTTAAATGATTAAAGGCTCTTTCCAGAAATATTTTTAATACTCTGGAAAGGCATTCAGAGTTTTCTCCTTTTTGGTACAATATACTTTTGTTCAGCAATTTGCAGACCTTAAGAAGAGGAGTAGTAGGAAATTGTATCATCTCGGCTATTTACAAATATTAATTAAAAAAAATTCTTCCACAAAATAAGTTTTTCAAAGAAAAGTAAAGAACTCCATTAAACAAAAAATGAGCAAAAATAAAGTCAAATAATCTACCAAGCGTGAAACTACCACAAATCAGCATCGATAAATAAATGAAACCCAAAACGAACATAAATTACAATAAATAACCAAGTCAAACTCAAAACGAGCAGAAAATAACATAAGCTGGGCTCTAAACCCCCTATACTTTCCCAAGGCCAGAACATAATTTGCACTTTACTGAAAATATATAAATGTTTTTACTTTTATAACTTAAATAAATCAAATAATATTAATATTTTGATTACTAAATATCAGTATATGTATACTAAACTGACAATGCACATTTATTTGTATGCTTACTCCCACCATTTACCCGTGCCCCAGCCATTTAAACATTTGCCTCTCAATTACTTGGACTATCAGTCTTGGTTTTTCTCTTTCTACGATTAGCCATGTCTTGATGCAACCTACTGCAAAATACTCGTACTTCATAACTTCAATTCAATTACTTGGACTACATGTCTTGGCTTTTCTCTTTCTACAATTAGCCATGTCTTGATGCAACCTACAGCAAAATACTTGATAACTTCAATTCACCTAACCTGAGCTTAGGCAGCGAATAGGTACTATTTGATAGATAAAGATGGCTTTAAACGATTGTTTCCCTGTTATTTCAAGCAAATTAATGGTCCTATGTAAATTCTAAATTCTTAATCAACCTTCTTAAGACCATAGGCGGGCGTGCCTTGTTTGTCTCTCATTACAGGCAATCTAACGGTCTTATGTCAATTTTAAATTCTTGGTCAACATGCCTGAGACTCAAGGCGGGCATGCCTTTCCAAAAATTAACAAACAAGAATGTGTCCAATAAGAGTCATGCTTACTCCCGCCATTTACCCGTGCCCCAGCCATTTAAACATTTGCCTCTCAATTACTTGCACTATCTGTCTTGGCTTTTCTCTTTCTACAATTAGCCATGCCTTTATGCAACCTGCTGCAAAATACTTGATAACTTCCCTGGTCAGTCACAGTCACTGGATTTTGAGTACTGATCTTACCAAACGCCTTAGTTATAACACGCTACCAAAATTTTAGCCCTGATAAGTAGTGCAATCTTACAAATGGTGACAGTGGTGCTCAAATTCGGTAAAACTTTCGTTTAAAGGGGGGAGGATTAATAAAAATTGAAAATTTTGGTCAAATTTAGTCCTCTATTCCTCCCAAGAAGGTGTGTGTTCGGTTGTCTGGCGGTTGTTTTCTGGTCTAGCAGTGACAGAAAGGTTTTTAACAGTGTTCATTTGAGTAATAAGTTTAAACAGTGTTAATTTGAGTAGTAATATTGACAGTGTTTATTAGTATAGATTTGTTTTCTTTTTTCTTACGAGTCTTTTTCTGTTGCTTCAGGTTTTTAGTACGCTAGGTATTTTTGGAGCAGGTTCGAAGCTTATTGCTGAGCAAAAATCGGTCTATTAATCTTGACGAGTTGAAAGTGGAGTAGTTAAAACTATTGGGGAATAAAGTCCCAATTGATTTCTTTGGGATAAGTAAAGAAAAAATGAAAAGATTCCAACTAGAAGACCCTGAAATTAAGGTGGCAATCAACGAAATAATGGAATTTGAAAATACACTCTTAAGCTTAAAATCTCCCCAAGATACTTTGAAAAAATGAGAAGTTTAAGGAGGGTGTAAATAACAAGTCGAGCCAGACTGGTTAGACCAGGCCCTGTGAGGGATGTGAGTCAAATACGGTTAACTCCAGCATTCCCAGAGCTAACCAAACATCGGAAAAGGGTGAATTAAGTAGTAATAAGGCTACTGAAGAGGATCTTCCTTCTGTAAGAGGGAACAGGCCTGTCAGGGATAGATGCTTGACCTCTGGGTCTATTCATGGCAAACTGGATGAGGTCAGTGTAAGGAAAATCAGTACATACACGTGTGTAACTGAAGGCAGGACAATTTTAGAGGGGAGTGAAATTGAATCCGATGCAAGACAAGTTCCGGCGGTGGAACTTGTGAAGACCAGGACTGTGGAAGGAGTCACTGGTACAAAGTATAATTGGGCTGGGTCTGAAACGCCCACGGATCTAGACTCCGAGAGGGGCGAACCGTTAAAGAAAGGATAAGCTATATGGCATCACTTCTAATTGGTTCTAGGATTGCTGTCTTTTAATGTCTCAATTGTTTTTAGTTTAGCGAATCAAACAGTTCGTGGTAACGAACTGTAAGTAAGGAACAACCCGGCTCAATAGTAACCGAAACTCTAAAAAACGAAATTTTGATACCAATACATATATCAAAATAATCAGATTTTTATGCTGATTTCAAATATATAAATTACATCAAGTTTAATCCTACCCATAAAAAGTTACGCTCCTGAGAAAATTTGCCTGATTTTCGAAAAAATAGAAAAACACCCCCTAAAAGTCATAGAACCTTAATGAAAATCACACCATCAGATTCGACGTATCAGAGAACCTACTGTAGAGGTTTCAAGCTCCTTCATTTTTTTGCCAGAAGAAAGATCACGGATGCGTGTTTATTTGTTTTTTGTTGTTGTTTTTTTTGTTTTAGTTTTTTTCTTAGGGGTGATCGTAGCGACACAGTGGTCCGAGAGTATCGCAAGAGAGCTCATTCAAACGGAAATTAAAAGTTCTAGTGCCATTTTTAAGTGACCAAAAAAATGGAGGGCAACTAGGCCCCCTCCCACGCTAATTTTTTTCCCAGCGTAACCTGATAAAAATTTTGAGATAGCCATTTTGTTCAGAATGGTCAAAAAATATAATTACTATGTCTTTGAGGATGACTTAATCCCCCAAAGTCCCCAGGGGAAGGGCTGCAAGTTATGAACTTTGTCCAATGTTTACATATAGTATTGGCTATTGGAAAGCACACAGACGTTTTCAGGGGGGATTTTTTCTGGGTAGTGAGGGGGTGGGTGGGTTGTTTGTTACGTGGGAGGATCTTTCCATGGAGGAAGTTTTCACGGGGGAAGGAGCATTGCTATGAAGGGAGCCCAGATTTCCCAGCATGATTTTAAAACTGAAAATTTTTTCAACTGAAAATAAGTAGCAACATCAAAACTTAAAACGAACAGAAATTATTACGTATATGATTCGGTTCGCCCTCTAGTCAATACTTCGCTCTTTACGATGAAGTTTTTTGTAGTAATTTCATAAAAGCTATTTATTCTAATTAACGGCCTTTGTGATTAAGGGGTCATTTTCAAGGAATTGGAACAAAATTCACAACTTCAGCGTAAAGACCGAGGTATTGACTAGGGGGCGAACCCCCTAATATGCGTATTAAAAAATATATGAATATAGAAGTTCGTTACCTAAGTTAATTCGTAAGTTACGTATATTTATTACTAATAAAAACGTTCGTAAATGAAATTAAACAACTTTCGAGAAAGCCATTTAACCAAAAAAAAAATATATACAATTAAATACGCAAATTTTGTTTTAATTATTCATGTACGGTGATCCAATATCAAAACCTGCATTAATTCAAAAACTTTCAGAAATTAAATAAAAAACAAGTTTTTTTTAACTGAAAGTAAAGAGCGACATTAAAACTTGAAAAGAACAGAAATTATTCCGTATATGAAAGGGGATGTCCCCTCCTCAACGCCTCACTCTTTACGCTAAAGTTTGACTCTTTCTCACAACTCTATTTGTTAAAACAATAAAAAAGGTTAGCGTAAAGAGCGAGGCGTTGAGGAGGGGACATCCCCTTTCACACACGGAATAATTTCTGTTCGTTTTAAGTTTTAATGTCGCTCCTTACTTTCAGTTAAAAAAAAACTTGTTTTTTTATTTAATGAAGTATTAGGAGTGGGTCTAAAGCAGGGGCGGATCCAGAATTCTTTTAGGGGGGAGGGGGCGCCAAATAGGTTGATCCAATATACTTGCGTTAGGAGCAAGTTTAATTAACGCAAACTTGAGTTAATTAAGTAAATTACATTACTTTATACTACGCTACGGGGGGGCCCTCCCCCCTGGATCTGCCACTGGTCTAAAGAATAGCTAAATTGTAAAAATGTGTTTGTCAAGTCTAAAGTATGAGCTAAATTGTTTGATAAATAAGATAATACACCTGTTACTAAATTGACATAGGACTATTAATTTGCTTGAAATAACAGGCAAACAATCGTTTAAAACCATCTTTATCTTTCAAATAGTACCTATTTGCTTGCCTAAGCTCAGTCCCACATTCTGAGAAAATTTCAATTTTTCACAATTTTTTTTTAAATTTTTGGGTCATTTGCCCGAGACTGGTTGGGCGGGCGTCCCCAAATATTGTCCCAAATTCCTCTCTCAGTTTAGCAAATGTTCACGGATGCCCACCATCCCCAATCACTTTCCCAATAGTGTCTATTCATTGCCTTAGAGCAGTTCAGCAATCTTAGCAAATTTCAACTTTTTCAAGTTTTGGGTCACTTGCCTAAGGGCAGGTGGGCGCCTCCAAAAATTGTCCGAAATTCCTCTCTTGCCTTAGAACTTATTTTCGGATGCCTAAAGCCGTGAAAGGTTAGACTGTTTCCCTAGCGGTAACCATGCATGCGCTACACACATACAACAATATTTTTTTCATTTTCTCATGGGGTCCCAATCTAGCCCATGTCCATCGCTTAGCATTAAGGCCTTAAAAAATAAAGCCCAGATAGTCAGACCACAATACTCCAATCTGAACATTGAACACTAAAAAATACCATAACGCTTTGCTCTTTATGCTAAACATTTTTAGTACTTAAAAAAAAGCTTCTTGTTGTTCAAATTGAACAAACATAGTGTTTCAGGAGTCGTTCTTAAAGAATTTGGACAGAATTCAAACTTTAGCGTAAAGAGCAAGGTGTTTTGGAAGAGTAACTTTCTCATATAAGTAATGATTTCTGTTCGTTTTAAGTTTTAATGCTGCTCCTTACTTTCAGTTGAAAACACCTTGTTTTTTTCAAATTTAATTTTGGATGTTTTTTAAATAATGCTTGGAAATTTGGCTACTCCTCCAACAATTTCGTATAGGAATTCTGACAAATTCCCTCAGTGTAAAATTTCTCCTGAGAAAGTTCACCCTCTGGAAACTTCCTCCCTATAAAAAATTATCCCCTGAAAATCCCACCAGCAGAAAATCCCCCCCCCCCCCGAAAAAATGTATGCATACTTCTCAATAACAAATATTATATGCAAACAATAGGCAAATTTTGTAACTTCAAGACTTTTCCCCAGGGGCTGTGGGAGGGTCATGATATCTCCAAAGGTATAGTTATTTGGCCTTTTAACTATGCTGAACAAAATGGCTATCTCAAAATTTTTATTGGACGATTTTCAGAAGAAAAGGGTGTGGGAGGGGCCCTAGTTGTCCTCCAATTTTTTTGTCACTTAAAAAGTGCACTAGAACTTTTAATTTCAGTTTGAATGAGCCCTTTCACGATATTCTAGGACTACTGGGTTGATACGATCACCTCTGGGAAAAAACAAACAAACAAGTTGACACGCATCCGTGATCTTTCTTCTGGCAGAAAATTTCACATTTTTTTCAGATAGGCACTTGAAACTTCTACAGTAGGGTTATCTGAAACGCTAAATCTGATGATGTGATTTTCCTTAAGATCCCATGACTTTTAGGGGATGTTTATCCCTTTTTTTCAAAAATCAGGTGAATTTTCTCAGGTTCTTAACCCTTGACGGGTAAGATTAAAGTTATTGAAACTTAAATATTTGAAATCAGCATAAAACTCTGATTCTTTTGATATATCTATTGGTATCAAAATTTCTTTTTTTAGAGTTTTGGTTACTATTGAGCTGGGTTGCTCCTTACTTACAGTTCGTTCCTATGTACTGTTTGATTGTTTTTCTGGTTTTCTGTATAGCTGTTTTCACATTTATTATTTACTTGCTTATTATATCCTACTATCATAAATTCGAATATGTTAAAAATTGCCTCAGTAAGACAATATTTGCTGAAGTTTACTCCTCCAAAAGATTATGATTTATAACGCAAGGGGACACATTAATTAAAACGAGCTTTAAATAAGCATGCAAGAGGAAGGGGAATATGCTTCTAGGGATTGGTCAGGAAGAATTGGGCTATTTAGGCCTAAACATACTGTTTGATGACTTTTGACCTTTCTGCCCCCCCTCCCCCTAAAAAACTTTCTCGTATTGCCTTTGTATTTTGGCTGTATGAACCTATTGTTGCTTTTCACATGTGCACTTCTTGTGTGTCAACTGTGTGGAAATTTAGTTGAGAGGCTCTTCAAAATAGTTTTTATGTAATTATTCAGGTGCTTATCACCCCCCCCCCCTCCCCCCCCAAAAAAGAGACGAAAATGAAATTACTAGAAGGAATAAAATGTCTTGGAGAAATGGATAAATGTTTGTCTAATTTGGATTCGGCATTCATATTAAACCATTTGTTATTATTTTCAGAATTGATTTTGGTATTTAAATTATTGTTTATGAAAAGTGAAAAAGGTGCAAAAAATTGTGTGTTTTTTCCTTTTGAAAAGTTTGTAGTTTCCAAAACAAGCCGCTTTAACATGACTTTCGCCACATTTAGAATCTCCTTTTTGATTTTAAGGGGAGACTAGAGCGGTTGAAGCAATTTGAGAAGCTACTTGAAATTTCTTGGTAACACTTTGACTGTGGCTTTAATTTTCTCAGTAGTTCAATTGAACTTTAATTTCTCTTGGATAGTTTTACTTGCCAAAATGACAAGAGTTTATCTAATCATATAGCTGATTTCAAATACTATTTAAGGACTTTTTAGCGTCTTCTACAAAATAAACGTTTCTAAAATAATAGATGCCGCTAGAGAGCTTCTAAGGCTCCATGTTTATGTTCCCTGTGCAAGATTTTGGTATCTTGTCTTTCTTCAGTCGTATGTTTTATAGTTCCTGCGTAAAACTGCAATTTTGCTCCCATGTGTTCGCTAAGATTAAGTTTTATCCATCTACCAAACGTATTTTTGAAATTTTTTCTTGTATTTTTTTAGATTGAAAAAAAAAACGTTGAAAATGATTGAAAAATTTAGGACAGTAGGAAGATTTTTTAGACTTTTTTAAGAAGTTTAGATCGTTTTTTTTTTTAGAAAAATCTCGAAATTTGACTTGGTGAATGGGCATACATGAAACTAATAAGTTCAATTATTTAAGTAGCTCGTACTTTAGGTGCAACTTACAACTTTGTGCTGGTCGTAAAATTGAAAGTTTCACCAGGAACATAACCCTTATGTCCTTTTAATTAACAATGGTTACAACAGACAAAATTCAGGGGCGTTTCCGTGTAGTAGACTGTTTATTACAGGCCTTTGGAGTCGTAGAGTCTGAGTTTTAGTAAATGTTTGCTGACTGGAGTCAGGGTAACAGAAATAATGTAAGATCCTTTGGAGTTTTTTTTTATGGAAACACATAAAGGCTGGTCAGTGTTGAAAGACTTTTCAGCCCTGAAGTTAATTGAAACTGATCTCCGGGAATCTAGGAAAAAAGATATTGCTGAGGCAATCTTGTTTCTAAGGAATATGAAATTAATGTGATAACTACTTAAGTATTATAGCTCGGAGTCAGAGCAATTATGTTTAAAATTTCAGAAGTTGGAGTCGGTATATTGAAAATGTCTGAAGTCGGTTATAAAGTATAACCGATTCCAAAGCCCTGGTTTATTGCTGGGGTCGATTGGGGGTTGAAATGCCAAAAAAAAGATCAGATTTTACCGTAAACCCCGAATGATTTGAAAATCAGGAAGTGAAAAATGCTTGGAAAGTTATGAAGTTTTCATATATTTTAGATTTCCAGCTTCTTATGGAGCTATTGGATATTTATTTGAATTGAGGGGCTGGTGAACATGTGCTGATTTTGAATTTTGTGCCTTTGTGCTAGCGTACAAGGAATAGAGTAGTTTTCTCTTCTTGTCATTATTTTCGTCTTCTTATGTTTTTTTATTTCCTGTATTTTTCTCTCCTTTAGAAAAAAAAAATCTAAATCAAGTGCCTACAATTCTTACAAAGCATAATTTCATGTTTTTTCTATAAAAAATCCCTTGATTTTCAAAACCAACTACTAAAATTGGGGTTTTGCAAAGGGGTTTGTTTGATAATGGCCTAACCTTGCCTTCAACTCGTACTTTAAAACAAATCCTATCCCTGCTTTCATGACCAGGAGCTTATTCTCGTGGTTTTATGAGCTTTGGAATACAAAATCAAATGGTTTCAAATAGAATTAACTAAAAAAAAAAAATTCAAAAGAAGAATTTTTTTAAAGAAAAGTAAAGGCCATGTTGGAAGGGGGTATGTGCCCGCCGATCACTTTTGATGACTCTTAAAAAGGTAACTAGAACTTTCATTTTCCAATATGAGCCACATCTGATGTTTATTCGACCACCCCTTAAGTAAAACCTTATCAGCCCCCGGGTACAACTTACAACCCTTCCCTTAGGCTCGGGGGGGGGGGGGGGTTTCGACCTCTGAGTTTTGCTATTTGGTTTTTAAACTGTTTTGAACAAAATGGCTGTCTCTAAATTTTGATCAGATGCATTTGGGGAATACAGGGCCTTGGAGGGAGGGGGGCTAGTTGTCCTCTGATCACTCTTGAATCTGAAACAGGGCTCTATAAATTGCTATTTACAATCAAATGAGCTCTCTCTGAGGTTTTTATGACCATCCCTTACATAAAGGCCTTATATGCCTCTGGGGCATAATTTACAACACTTGCCCCCAGGTTCTGAGGGGCTCTGTTATCCCTGGAGTTTTTGCTATACAGTCTTTGGTCTATTTTGAACAAAATGGATATAGAAAAATTATATTGGACGCATTTGGGGAAAAGAGGGATGGAGGGGGGGGGGAGCTAGTTGCCATCGGATCACTTTTGACTCTTCGAACGGGAATTAAAACTTTTAATTTCTAATCATTTGAGTTCCATCTGATGTTTATATGACCACTTCTTCTATAAAACGTTTATTTGCCCCCATGGCATAAGTAACAACCCTTACCCCGGCTCATGGGGAGGGGTATGTTGACCCTGAAAACCGGGGTCAACAATACGGGGTTTTATTATCTGATCGTTCGACTATTTCAAATAAACTGGCAATCTCAAATTTTGATCAGATTCATTTCTAGGAACAAGGGCGTATGTTTGTTTAGGGGGAAGGGGGTGTAGATACCCTCTGATCTATTTTGACTCATAAAAAGGCAACTAGAACTTTCAATTTCGAATTAAATGAGCCGCCTCTAAAGTTTATACGACCAACCATTGCATGAAGACCTTGTATACCCCAGGGGCATAAATTAAAAACACTTGCCCCTGGGCTGTGGGGGCTTGTGTTGACCCCGGAATTTTTTTTTTATCTAATGTTTTAGCTATTTCAAGGCAATGCTATAGAGTTGCTTATAGTAAAGGCCATAAGGCTTCAATGTTTTATCGTTTCTTTCCTATTTTTTATATTTTTATTTCCAGAGGTACTTATATATGGAAGTGATGGTCGTCTACACTTCGGAGGGGGCTTATTTGATATCGGAGGACAAATAGCCCCCTCCCCCTCACCCACACCCTTTTTCCCCAAATGCATCAGATAAAAATTTTTAAGATAGCCATTTTGTTAAAAAATAGTTAAAAGTTTAGATAACAAAATCTCCATTATCGACGCAGCAACCAAGAGTCCGGGGGCAAGTGTTTTAAGTTATGCCCAGGGGGAGTTTGAGGTTTTTATGTAAGGGGTGGTCGTATAGACTTTGAAGGTGGCTCATTTCATCGGTTTATGATTCAAAATTGATCAAATGGTATCTACCCGCCACCCCACACTCCCTCTTTCCCTCAAATGCATCCGATGACTTTATTGAGATACCCAGTTTGTTTGAAACAGTTGTATAAACTTCGGTGGGGGCTCATTCGGTTGGAAATTGGAAGTTCTAGTGCCCTTTTAAAGAGTCAAAAGTGATCGGTGGGAAACTAGCCCCCCCCCTAAACCCCCGCTCCCTTATTTCCCCAAATGCATCAGATAAAACTTTTGAGATAGTAGTTTTGTTAAAAATAGTTCAGAGGTTAGATAATAAAAACTCTGGTGTCGACTCAACCCCCCAGGGCACGGGGACAGGCGTTGTAAGTTATGCACTGGGGGCTTATATGGTTCTCATGGAAGAGATAATCGTATAAACTTCATGGATGACTCATTTGATTGGAAATTGAAAGTTCTAGTTCACTTTTGGAAATTTCCTGTGTCGACACCCCCCCCCTCAGGGCCCGTGGTCAGGCTTTATAAGTTATGCCCTGGGGGTATATACGGTTCTTATGGAAGGGATGCTCGTGTAAACTTCAGAGAGGGCTCATTTGATTAGAAATTGAAAGTTCTAGTTCAGTTTTGAAGGGTCAAAATATATCCGAGGGAAACTAGCCCCCCCCCTCACCCTTTTTTCCAAACCCATCCGATAACAAAACTCCAGGGTCGACACAACTTCCCAGAGCCCGGGGGTAAGTGTTTTAAGTTGTGCAACGAGGGTGTATAAGGTTTTTATGTAAGGGGTGGTCGTATAAACTTAGAAGATGGCTCATTTAATTTTTTTTTTAGTCAAATGTGATCAGAGGGTATCTACCCCCCCACCCACATCTATATTTCAATATGCTGGAGGGTAAATCTATTGGTCTACCTTCAGGAGGTTGATATTAGGTCGCTCTTTCCGATTCCTTATTTGCCTTCCACGTTAGTTTTGTGATATCGCTATGTCCGAAGATATGGTGGGAGTGATATACTTTCATCTTTTGAGTCTATAAGTACCCTGCTGAAAGAATAGTTCTTGCTAAGATCTAAAAAAACATGAGTTTTATGTACGTATTATTCAGTTAACAGCTTTTGAAACAAAACAAGAAAAGAGCCCCCAGAAAAAAGCGAAAAAACGAATTAGGTCACAATTGCTAAATACATCAAGCTATTGATTATCACTCATCTAGTTTTAGTTTTATTGCAGAGTTGTCCCTTTTGAAGTTGTAGTTCTTGTTAAGATCTCAAAAAGCTTAAGAGGTTTTGCATTATTTGATTAATATCTATTGGAAAAAAATAATCAGGTCATAATTGACAAATACATCAAGCAAACGAGGACAGCTGGTCTATTCCCAGAAGACAAATTTCCCTTCAAAAATATACTTCCATTAAATGTTTTTCTGTATTTCATCTGTATTTAAATATACTGTAGGGTAAATCTACTGTTCAACTGTCACGGAGGGTGGTATTAGGTTCATTTTCCAAAATCCTTTTTTACCTTCCACGATGATATTGTAACACCAATATTGTCCGAAGATATGGTGGGACTGATATACTTTCATCTTTTGAGTCTTTAAGTACCCTGCTGAAAGAATATGCGGTGTTTTGCTTAGACTCTCTCCATAATTAATCCGTCTCCTCTACTAGAAAGTACGATTTTGTAGTTCTATTCTTGATTTTGTTAAGTACTCTACTACTTGTGTTGTTGTATAGTGGGTCGGAAGTAAAATTATTATTACTTCCTGTGTTGCTGGTAATTTGACCAGATATGGAGGAATGCTGTAGTAATGCAGAACGCTCCATACCGTAAATATAGCAGGTGAGGGGAATAAGCTAGTGACAGTGGCGGATCCAGAGCGGGGGGGGGCCTAGCGTTGTCTAAAGTAGTGTAATTTACTTAAATAACTCAAGTTTGCTTTGATTAAACTATCTCCTAACGCAAGTTTATCGGTATTGGACTTGTGAGTACCGCTGGCACCACTTATTGGAGGTTTATTGTGCGGGGTTACCACTTTTAAAGGCAAAAATGGTGCAAAGAGTTGCTATGCCACTTACCGGAGGGGGAAGATCCCTCTTTGGCCCCAAATTAGTGGGATTTCCGCGGTTACTCCAACGGTTCCTTTATACTAACGTGATCGGATGGTCTATGGCCACATTTAAAGCCAAAGTTTACCGATAAGATTTTCTAATTAACCCTTTAGTCTCGGCCTAAGCTGAAAAGTAAAATAGGTACATAGAAAAAAGTTCTTACTATATTCACGGTCACACGTATAAAATGAACTGAACGGAAAAAGGACAAATTCTCCCAGCCCGCTAACCGCAGCACGCGGTGGGGGTTACTAGGGGTGGTAAATGAATCTTTCCAGCCAATCCCAGGACTACTACTATACTGGCCAATCTCCCTAACTGCGCACTTTTTCCCTCGTGGTCAATTAAACACGTACGCACTTAAGAGGACCCAAAATGGCGTCAAAAAAATAATAGGAAAATTAATATTTATTACTTAAGGAAGGAAAATAATTAAGGGGCCGAAAGAAATGAATCTGGGAGGGACATTTATCTGAAAAACTGGGACCAAGGGTTCCAACACCTCCTTCCTAAGATAAATGGCCCAAATCCCCGTTGGATTGGCTGTAAATTCAAACACAATATCAAATTAAAATAAACACTAAATTTCCTTTTTATCTTCTCTTCTACCAATGCCTGTGCTTCCTCTGCTTGGCTCTGGATCAGTCGTCCTCGACACGTCTCTACTGTAGGACCACCATGGTCTAGATCGTCTAACATGTGCATTTGGTTTTTGAAAATCCAAGTCCCCAAGATTCGTAGGAATTCATTGTGCACAGCACAAATCAAAAACAACAAATTTTTTCGCTCTCACGAATTTACATTTGAGAGGAGCAGAGAATCAATTTCTGGCACATGTGATGATGCCTGCCATCGTGAAAAATTGGCTGCACTAGCCTCTTAATTTCCATCTGTGGAAACAACCCCAAATCTCGATAAAAAAGTAAATTGCCCCTTGGCATAATTTCAAATCGTCTAAGGCCGAAAATACACAGACCTGTGAAAACGATAAGGGTTCAAGAAAATGAAGTAAAAATCTGAGCGAACCATGAATCGCTTTTTTTCTGGTTTCCCTCCCCTGGGATAATTAACTGATGAATATACGTTGATGCTAATTGAAAATGAAATTTGGATACATCTCCCACTGAATACAATTTGCCGAAAATAATTGTCGGTTCCCATGAAGAATAACAGCTATGAATAGGGTTGCTGGACAACGGTTTGGGTGAAGTATGAAGTGACTGGGAGAGAGTATCCCCCATGGACTTCAGGTCAGAAAGGCAAAATCTCGTAAAAGGGATCACAACTTGTCCGCCAGTTGTGCATTGAGGAAAATGGCTATCTTTTGCGACTTCCCGCAGGGGATCTTCCCCAAGGGATTTCTCCCCCTCAAAAAGGATCGACATATCTTTTTAATTGATCATACTAATTTCAGATTCATTTCCAAATTTTTCCAATCCGACTCGACATTCAATATCTCCCAACTTTCCCCCAACCCGTTGTAGGTCATTCATCTCTCTTTTGTAACTATGTTCTTTTATTCCCCATGGGTCTTTGACCTCTTTTTCCCCCTTATTGTCTATGTTTTCAAGGCACAGCCCATCCGACATTTTATTTTTTCCCCCTATTGTTTATATATCTCTTTATTCCAATCGGGACATGCCGTCAGCGTTCCCGTTATCTGTCCCTGGTCTTGACTTTATTTCGAAGTCATATTCTTGTAGGAACAGGGCCCACCGTGCTAATCGTCGGTTATCTGGCTTCATTATATTTAGCCATTTCAATGGGTTGTGGTCTGTCACTATTGTAAATTTTCGTCCATATACATAATAGTCCAGTTTTTTGGCCGCATAAATTATCGCGAGGCATTCTTTTTCAATTGTGCTATAATTTAATTCTGCTTTTGATAACTTTCTGGATATAAATGTGATTGGATGTTCCCCATCTTCAAAATTTTGGGATAAAACTGCCCTTAATCCGTAATCTGAACTGTCAGTTTGTAGCACAAATAGTAAGGAAAAATCTGGATTTCTCAGTATCCTTTCGCTACAAAGAGCATCCTTCAGTATATCAAATGCATTTTGTTCAATTTGTGACCATTTAATGGGGTCTACGGCCCCCTTTCGTGTTAATTCCGTCAAAGGTGTAGCAATCGTTGCAAAATTTGGTATGAATTTTTGATAATATCCTGCCAACCCCAAAAATGACCGAACTTTTTTCTTTGTGGTCGGAACTACTGCGTTTCTAATTTTTTCTGTTTTTTCCCTTAATGGGGCTATTATACCGTTTCCTATCTTGTGTCCCAGGTATTCTGTCTGTGTCTGTACTGATTTACATTTTTCTACATTCAAAGTTAGTCCTGCTCTCCTCAGCCTGGTTTATACTTGTTCCATATGGATTAGATGTTCATTGAACGAGTTCGAAAATACTATAATATCATCCAAGTAGGCTCTTGTATAGGGTAAGGAATTTAAAATATAATCTACTAGCCTTTGGAATGTTGCTGGTGCCCCTTTTAGTCCGAATGGCATGTACCTAAATTGATACAACCCAAATGGAGTAATAAAGGCAGTTTTGGCTGAATCATCTGGGTCCATTTTTACTTGCCAATATCTCCTTCTCATGTCTAAAATTGATATAAATTTTGCGGAGCCAACTGACTCTAGAATTTCATCCATTCTTAGCATTGGGTACGCGTCTGATTCGGAAATATTATTCAGTTCTCTGTAGTCTACGCAAAATCTAATGGAGCGATCTTTCTTCGGGACTAATACGACTGGTGCTGAAAATTCTGAATTTGATGATTCTATCACCCCTAACTCGAGCATTCGGTCAATTTCTTTTTTCATGTCTTTTCTTTTCGCTTCCGGTATTCGGTATGGGTATTGTTTTATTGGTTTCTTGTCCTTTAATAGTATTTTATGTACTACATTTTCTGTTTTTCCGATTTGGTCTGTTAATACGTCTACAAATTCCATGAATAACTTATTTAATTGGGATTTCTGAGCCTGGCTCAGATATGTTTCTGCCGAAACCCTTTCAATGGCGTTTATATGTGTTTCTGCCGGGTCTATTGTACCTAAAGGGGCACTTTCCTCGTCATGTTCTGAGGTCGAAATCATGAGACAGCGCTTTTGCGGATCCTTGAGGTTTTCTTTTTCATTTTCCTTGTTAAATTTCCTCAGTAAATTCACATGCTAAACTTCTTCCTTTTTTCTCGCTCCATCTAATTCTATCATATAATTTACATCATTCATTTTCTTTTTTACCTTAAACGGTCCCTTCCATCTCACTTCCAATTTATTATTTCCGTCCGGTAATAAAATGAGGACTTCCTCCCCTTCCTTGAATTCGCGCATTCGGGTTGATTTATCGTACGTTGTTTTTGTTTTGTCTGCATATTTCCCCTGTGCTTGTTTTGCGATTTCATGGTATTTATGCAGTTTTTCTCGTAGTGATAGCAAGTGGGT
>JAQQPU010010323.1:18055-30432 GCA_029168905.1 Artemia sp. Kazakhstan ARC1039 | reverse complement strand
CCTTACTTTCAGTTTAAAAAACTTGTTTTTTTTATTTAATTTCTGATCGTTTTTTAGTTAATGCAGCTTTTATTTGCATAAAAATTTTACTTTTCTTTTGCTAAATGGATGTCTTTACAAATTAACTTACGTAACTAACTTCTATATTCGTATATTTTTCTTCTGGCAAAAAATACAAAGTTGCAGATTTTTGCAGATATGAGCTTGAAACCTATGTAATAGGGTTTTCTGATACGCTGAATCTGACGGTGTGATTTTCATTAAAATTCTTTCACTTGTAGGGGATGTTTCCCCCCTCTTTAAAAAATCGGGTAAATTTTCTCCAGCTCGTAGCCTTTGATGAGTAATACTAAACTTAATAAAATTTATATATCTAGAATCAGCATTATAAACACATTCTTTTGATACATTTATTGACATCAAATTCCGTTTTTAAAAGTTTCGATTACTATTGAGCCGTATCGCTTGTTTTTTTTATTGTTTTTTTTTATTACGTATATGTTATTACGTATATGAGGGGGTTCTCCCCTTAGTCAATACCACGCTCTTCACGTTAAAAGTTTAAAAAAAATTTGATTACCAAAGTCCGTTTAATTAGAATAGATAGCTCTTTTGAAAGCACTAAAAAAACTGTAGCGTAAAGAGCGAGGTATTGACTTGGGGGAGAACCCCCTCACATACGTTATAATTTCTGTTCTTTTTAAGTTCTAATGTTGCTTCTGTATACTTCCCAATAACCAATACTTTATGTTAACATTGGGTAAAGGTCATAACTTTTAGTCCTCCCCCTGGGGACCTCGGGAGATTAAGTCATCCTAAAAGACATATTTATCATATTTCCGACCATGTTGAACAAAATGGCTATCTCAAAATTTTGATCGGGTGACTTTGGGAAAAAAATAAGCGTGGGAGGGGGTTTAGTTGCCCTGCATTTATTTTGGTCACTTAAAAAGGGCACCTCACTACCAGAAAAAATTCTCCCTGAAAACGTCTGTATACTTCCCAATAACCATTACTATATGTTAACATTGGGTAAAGTTCATAACTTTCAGCCCTCCCCCTGGGGGCTTCGAGGGGTTAATTCATCCTAAAAGACATAGTTATAATATTTTCGACCATGCTGAACAAAATGGCTATGGGGAAAAATGGCTAATGGGGAAAAAATGAGCGTGGGAGGGGGCCTAGTATCCCTCCATTTTTTTGGTCACTTAAAAAGGGCACTAGAACTTTTAATTTCCGTTCCAATGAGCCTTCCCACGATATTCTAGGACCACTGGGTCGATACAATCACCCCTGGGAAAAAGAAAAAAAACAAATAAACACGCATCCGTGATCTTTCTTCTGGCAAAAAATGGAAAATTCCACATTTTTGTAGATAAGAGCTTGAAACCTCTACAGTAGGGTTCTCTGATACGCTGAATATGATGGTGTGATTTTCATTAAGGTTCTATAACTTTTAGGGGGTCTTTCCCCCTCTTTTCGAAAATCAGCCAAATTTTCTCAGGCGTGTAAATTTTTATAGGTAAAATTAAACTTGATGAAACTTATATATTTGAAATCAGAATTAAAATCTGATTCTTTTGATGTATCTATTGGTATCAAAATTCCGTTTTATAGAGTTTCGGTTACCATTGAGCCGGGTCGCTCCTTACTTACAGTTCGTTACCACGAACTGTTTGAAAATCCCGTGTTTAGTCATTTTCTTCTTGTTAATAATTTGGGCTAATGTGTGTATAACTTTCAAAGCTTGAAGTTCAAACATCTCCTGTTCATCAAATACATTCGAAAAGGAAGTGAAAAAAAAAACAAAACAAATAACAACATAAGAAAAACACTGTATACAAGTTAGATACCATGGCTTAATAATAATTTTAAATCAGCGGTTACATCACTTCAGTTACAATTGATGTAACAAAAGTGAGTTAGTTGACTCTGCCTGGAGCCATTGATCTTTTTGCAGTCACTATCAGTCCTGTCTTACTAAAAAGCCGTTTAGCTGGGGCACTTGTGGCCGGTACAGCCAGAACTTGACGAGCGTAAACTGCCACTCGCGGGATCTGATACTAGCATTGGACCTTGGGGTCCCGAAGAATGCCGCAAATGGGCTTCTTCTTTGTATCTGCTGAAATAAGTTGTTTTTATAAGGGGGAACTAAACGGCACCTTTACCCTCTTTTCTTATCAACACGGAATAACCCTCCAAAATTCTTTTCTGAAGGAAGTGGTCAAGTTATGAAGTTTCAAGTCAAAGTTTAAGGCTACTTCAACTTCAGTGTGCTCTGCTCACTGTGCAAAAAAAATGTAATTCATTTCTATAGATGTATTTCTATACTAGCTCTAGCTCTTTTCCAGATAAATTAAAAAAAAATTTCCACAAAATAAGTTTTTCAAAGAAAAGTAAAGAACTCCATTAAACAAAAAATGAGCAAAAATAAAATCAAATAATCTACCAAGCGTGAAACCACCATAAATCAGCATCGATAAATAAATGAAACCCAAAACGAACAGAAATTACAATAAATAACTCAAAACGAGCTCAAAACGAGCAGAAATTAACATGTTGGGCGCAAAACCCCTATGCCTTCCCAAGGCCAGAACAAAATTTGCACTTAACTGAAAAAATATAAATGTTTTTACTTTTATAACTTTAATAAATCAAATAATATTAAGATTTTGATTACTAAATATCAGTTTATGTATATTAAACTGACAATGCACATTCATTTGTATTTTTTTCAGCAAAGTGCAAATTATGTTCTGGTCTTGGGAAGGCATAGGCGTTTTGAGCCCAACTTATGTTAATTTCTGCTCGTTTTGAGTTTGACTCAGTTATTTATTGTAATTTCTGTTCGTTTTGGGTTTCATTTATTTATCAATGCTGATTTGTGGTAGTTTCAAGCTTGGTAGATTATTTGATTTTATTTTTGCGTAAATTTTATTTAATGGAGTTCTTTACTTTTCTTTGAAGAACTTATTTTGTGGAAACAGTTTTCGTAATTAATTTCTGTTCGTTTTATACTGACATAATCTTTTCAGGGAAAAAGAAAATAATACTTTAAATCTTTTCGTTATTTTTAAAGAATTTATAGTTTGGCCTGCTATTTGTATGCTGGAAAAAAATTTTCAGCAATTTTTAACAACATAGACCCTTTTAAAAATCTGGACACAAATAGTAGTGTTAAATTTAGTTTCATACCTCCTCTAGTTGACCTGAAATGAAAAACTTGATACCATTCGCCAAAAAATCTGTTTACTTTCATTGATAGCTTGGATACACTTATGCTATTTTGATTTGGTTAAATTTTAAGAGCAGAAGTATCCCCAAAAGTTTGAACATAATACCCTCAGTCGTTCTTGGGATACTGCTGAGATGCCTTATTGGGAATTAGCATTAACACAGTGCATTTTGATTTAATCTTAAGGCAACATTTACTTTTTAAACATAAAGGCAAATGAGAGGGTGGCCGTGGGAGGGGGATTAGTTTACCTCCAATCACTTTCGACTATTAAAAAGGACATCAGCCCTTTCTATTTTCAATTGAACGGGCGCTTTGCGAAGTTCCTACGACAACTCCTTCGATACGAAGTGCCCTGGTCTAAACAACAACAAAACAAATGATACATTATACCCACATCGATCTTTACTATAAAAATGTCAAGCCTTCCAATCACTTTCGAATATCAAAAAGGGCACATAGGCCTTTCGATTTCCAATCCAATGATCCCTTTTTGAGTTTCTACGACAACGCTTTCTGTAAACATTTTATATGCCCCCAGGGCATAAATTACAACCCTTACCCTAAGGGCTGTGAGGGTGGTTGTCATCCTCTAAGACCTAATTTCCAGAACTTTCAACTACGTTAAACAAAATGGCTATCTCAAAATTTTGATTGGATGTGTTTAGGGAATTGGTGGGCGTGGAAGGGGTGTTAGTTGCCTTCCAACCCCTTTTGATTATTAAAAAGGGCACAAGCCACTCCAATTTTCAATTGAATGAGCCCTTTTTGAAGTTTCTATGACAACCTCTTTGATACGAAGTGCCCTGTCTAATGGAAACAAATAATAAATAATACATTGTGCCAATATCGTTCTTATATACCCCCAGGTCATAGCTTAAAACCCCTGCCCTAAGGTTTGTGGGGGAGTAACCTCCTCGAAAACATATTTTCTCTCTAGAAATCAGTTACTCTGAACAAAATGGCTATCTTAAAATTTTGATTGGATGTGTTCGGGGAAATGGTGGACGTGGAAGGGGTGTTATCTGCCTTCCGATCACTTTCGACTATTAAAAAGGGCACTAGCTATTCCAATTTCTAATCGAAGGAACCCTTTTCGAAGTTTCTACGACAACTCCTTCGAAACGAATTGCCCTGATATGGAAAAAAAAATAATACATTGTGCCAACATTGTTCTTTACTTAGGCAGCGCGATTGCGCTGCCTATAATAACATACTGAATTGCCTAATGCTCTTTTACCTTCCTTTTTTCATCCGAAAAATGAGAATGAAAATGAGCAGAATTTTAAAGTGGAAGGTAGAATTTTTTTTCAAGAAAAATTTCTTCTTCTTCTTTTTACGAACCGATATACATGGCGAGCCCAAGATGACAGTATTTATCTTTTAGAAACAGATTAGCCGGGATGACGGTTGAAGCCCGGAGGTCGATATGGATAAGCAAAAAAGAAAGAAAGAAAAAACGGCGGCGTATTAGTGACGCCGCCGCCGATAGAATCAGCGGCGGCGTCAGCGCGCTGATGCAAGCTCGGCGGCGCGCCACCGTTTTTTTTTTTTGGCGGCGCGCCGCTGACTTTTCGGCGCGGCTTCGGGGTCTAATTGAGATACTTAATCATTCACTTGAAAAATGGCAACAACGTGCTAGAGATCGTGCTTTAATGTAGTGTAGTTTTTCGCTGTCATACATTACAAACTGGCTTTACCTTCAAGTCGAGAAAATAGCGTTCATATTAAGTAAACCTCTTAAAGCCTTAAAGTTCTTTAAAATACTTCTCGTTTGAATTCAACGGCCCTTGTGTTTCCGGAGTTTATCTTACAGAAATGTGACAAAAAGTCAAACTTTAGCCTAAAGACCAAGTGATTGAGGAGGGGGCAGTGCCCTTCTTATAGGGACTAATTCCTGTTAATTTAAATGTTAATGTTGCTCATTACTTTCAGTTAAAAAAACTTGTTTTTTATTCAATTTCTGAACTTTTTTCAAATCATACCGGGAAATTCCCCTCTACCTGTAAAATTCCCTCAAGAAACTATCCTCTTAATGGAGATTTCTTCTCGTTGAACCCCCCCCCCCCTGCAAAAAATTTCATACCGAAAAGCTTTTGGATATACCCTAATAACAATTACTATATGAAAACAATAGACAAATTGTATAACTTCTAGCCCTTTCTTAAGGGTCTTTTTTTTATTCAATTTCTGAACGTTTTTGAATTAATGCAGCTTTGATTTTGGCTCACCGTACATGAATAATTAGAATGAAATTTGCATATTAATTTTATTGTTTTGGCTAAATGGCTCCCTCGAAATTTTGTTATGATATAACTTACGAATTAAATTACGTAACGAACTTCTATATTTGTATGTTTTTATTACGTATATTAGGGAGTTTACCCCTAGTCAATACCTCGCTCTTTACGCTAAAGTTCGAATTTTGTTCGAATCACAAACCCCTGAATCACAAAGGCCGGTTAATTAGAATAGATAGCTCTTTTGAAAGTACTAAAAAAAAATTAGCGTTAAAAGGCAAGGTATTGACTAGGGGGTAAACCTCTTCATATATCTAGGACTACTGGATCGATAAGATCACCCCTGGGAAAAAAACAACAACAACAACAAAACAAATAAACACGCATCCGTGATCTTTCTTCTGGCAAAAAAAAATACAGAATTCCACATTTTTGCAGATAGGAGATTGAAACTTCTATAGTAGGGTTCTCTAATACGCTGACTCTGGTGGTGTGATTTTCATTAAGGTTCTATGATTTTTAGGGGCTGTTTCCCCCTTTTTTCGACAATAAGGCAATTTTTTCTCAGGCGTGTAACTTTTGATGGGTAGAACTAAACTTAATGAAACTTATATATTTGAAATCAGCATAAAAATCCAATTCTATTGATGTATCTATTGGCATAAAAACTACGGTTTTTAGAGTTTTGGTTACTATTGAGCCCGGTCGCTCCTTACTTACAGTTCGTTACCACAAACTGTTTGACGACGTCACCACAGGTTCGATACAGCCGTCCTGTGAAAAATACGAATTCTTTCTTAAATTACCGACCTACTTAGATTGTATTTGAGGCCAGTCATCGCTGTTCCTCTTTTTCCAACCATAGATTTAATTGTCCATTTTTGTTCATCTTTACCTCAGAAAGTTTTTTCCATACCTTTTTTTTAGCAGTTTAGATTCATACATCATCTCATTTCATTCCTTAAGACGTTATAGATAGCAAATAGGTCTTTTTCAGTTCCCAACCACAGATCATTGTTCAAAATTTTGTTTACAATCCAATGTGATCCTCTTTGTCGTTTGTTCCATGCCTTTGTCTTCAACTGTTGTGATTCTCGATTTCACTACTTTTTTAATCTCATTTATCTGTGCTTCATTTTCGCATATCAACCCCTTAAACATTTTAAATGACCTTAAATATTAGAATTAGCGCCTTTGTAAAATTATCTTCTTTTTTTTATTGGACCTTTAACTTTTGTATTGGCTTGTCTTTTGTCAATTTGAAAAACATTACGCCGAACCTTTGTTTTCTTAACAAAGGCATGATAAGGATTGATGAACTTATCTATGTCAAAATTCCAAACCCAATCATCATAGCTATAATTTTCAATTTTGGCACGTTTTGATTCTCGGTGTCACTTATATTCTGATCCCATTTTTCTTTCTTGTTCATTTTGGATTTTCATTACTTTAGAAAATTTGACAAAGCACTTTACTCTAGCTGCCTCTAATGGTCTAGTTTTAAATGATGGTCCAGGTTGTAGATTTGTTAATTATTCAGGTGGTTGGACACAAAATTTTTTCTCTTCCAAAGAATTATTATTTATAATACTGGTAAATTATCTTTTTTGGGTCTTACCTCATTTGATAGCCCAGGCTGTTGATTTTCACCCATCGTGAATTTAATTTCCTTGGGCTATTCTCATAGTTTTAACACGTTTGATAGTTCGGGTGGTTCCAAAAAAATATCATTTGTATTATCATCACTATCGTTTTTTTAATTTTAACGCGTTTCGATTATCGCTGTCGCATATCTTTTAACCCCAATTTTCTTTCTTTTTTATTCTGGATTTTCATTACTTCAGACACTTTGTCAGTGCCCTCTGCTATAGCTGCTCTTAATTGGTCTAGTCTTACATGATGGTCCAGGCTCTAGATTTGTTAATTGTTCAGGTTGTGGGACAAAAACTTCTTTTCTTCCTACAAATTATTATTTATAGCACTTGTAAATTTTAGTTTTTTAGGTCTACCTCTAGATATGTTTTTTGTATTGAAATGTCTTTTCATACTGCTGTGTTTTCAAAGATATTTGATTATTCATGCAAGTCTGATTTCTAGTAAATATTTCTACTAAATTTCTTATTTTCGGTTTTTTCTTTTAAGGTTTTTAGTTGTTGTAATCTCTTGTCAAAAAATATATATAAATATTATTGCAATTATCATTTTTGTGATCTATAAGCAATTTAATGTAAGCTTTTCCATGCATGAAAATCTACGATTTTTTATAAAAGTGTGACAACGTCATTGCAATATTGATGTAAACAAAAATGACATCACTCATACAAATATTATTTTCCAAAATAAAGATTCTTAACAAATCCCTGCAGCACTAGGCTACCTGAGGCCAACACAGACACACACGCTCCTCCACCGTCCCAATCTAATCAAAGCATCCTCCATTTTTGGAGTGCCCACTTCATAACCATGCTTGACCACTGTCATCATTGTAGCTTCCAATATTCTAATCTTGGTTCGCAGGCTTATCATCTTATTCTTTGAAACTGTTTTAACTGTAAAAGAATTCCTGGACCTTGGATATTCTACTTTTAAAATCTTCATTGCACCAATCGTCTTTATTGATAATACTACCTACGCTGTCCACTTGATCGATCTTCTCGCTACCGAATATCACTTTTTCAGCTTCACTCATTCCTGTTTTTAGTGACTTAGTCTTCTTAACATTAGTTTTAAAACCCTTCTTGTACCCTGGACTCACCAACCCTCTAAAAGTGTATTCAATTTGCTAACACTTTCATCTAAGATGCTTAAATCATCAGCGTAGTTTAAGTCGAGGAAAGTTTTACTTCCCAATTTGAATCCTTGTTCTCTCATTACCTTTGCTGTGCTCCTTAGGACAAAGTGTATCAAAATGATCCATATAAACGGGGATATAATGCATCCCTGCTTTGGTTCTGATTTAATATGAACCAGCTACTTGCCTCATTTCCTACATTAACCGCAGCAATGTTATTCTCGTACATGAACTAATCACTTGATCTTTCAAAGTACATTTTGGAATTGTTTCGTCTGAAAACTATGACTTAGGATAATTTTGTAGTGTTGTGTCGTGGTTTGTCTTGTCAGTGTTACGTCTGTTGATGTTTCAAAGTGCATTTTGGAATTTTCTTTTTATGGAATGTATGACTTGGGATATTTTTATAGTGTTGTGTCATGGTTTATCTTGTTAATGATACCTCTGTTGATGTTTCAAAGTACATCTTGGAATGTTTATTTGTAACGTTTGATTTAGGATATTTTGTAGTGTTGTATCATGGCTCATCTTGTCAGTGTTACCTCTATTGATATTTCAAACTGCATTTTGAAATTTTTTGTTTGAAGCATAAGACTTAAGATATTTTTGTAGTGCTGTGTTATGGTTTATCTTGTCAGCGTTACCTCTGTTGATGTTTCAAAGCGCATTTTGGATTTTTTTCGTTTGAAACGTATGACTTAGGATATTTTTGAAGTGTTGTGTCGTGGTTTATCTTGTCAGTGTTACCTAAATTGATGTTTCAAAGTGTATTTTGGAATTATGTCGTTCGAAACGTATGAATAAAGATATTTTTGTAGTGTTGCATCGTGGTTAATTTTGTCACTGTTACCTCTGTTCATGTTTCAAAGTGCATTTTGGAATTTATTTGTCTCAAACATATGATTTAGGATATTTTATAATGATGTTTCGTGATTTATCTTTGCACTGTTACCTCTGTTGATGTTTCAAAGTGCAATTTAAAAATTTGTCTTAAGAAACTTATGACTTAGGATGTTGTTTATAGTTTTGCGTCGTGATTTATCTTGCCAGTGTTACCATTGTTGATGTTTCAAAGGGCAGTTTGGATTTTTTTCGTTTGAAGCGTATGACTGAGAATATTTTTGTAGTGCTGTATCATGACTTAGCTTGTCAGTGTTACCACTATTGATGTTTCAAAATACATTTTGGGATTTTTTGTGGGAAACGTATGACTTAAAATATCTTTTGTAGTGTTGTGTTGTGATTTATCTCTTCAGTATTACTGCTGTTGGTGTTTCAAAGTACATTTTGGAATTTTTTCGTGGGAAACGTTTGACCTTGGATATTTTTGTAGTGTTGTTTCGTGGCTTGGCTTATCTTGTCAGTGTTACCTCTTTTGATCTATCAAAGTACATTTTGGAATTGTTTCGTTTGAAAACTATGACTTAGGATAATTTTGTAGTGTTGTGTCGTGATTTATCTTGTCAGTGTTACGTCGGTTGATGTTTCAAAGTGTATTTTGGAATTTCTTTTTATGAAACGTATGACTTGGGATATTTTTATAGTGTTGTGTCATGGTTTATCCTGTTAATGATACCTCTGTTGATGTTTCAAAGTCCATTTTGGAATGTTTTTTTGTAACGTTTGATTTAGGACATTGTGTAGTGTTGTGTCATGGCTCATCTTGTCAGTGTTACCTCTATTGATGTTTCAAAGTACATTTTGAAATTTTTCGTTTGAAACATAAGACTTAGGATATTTTTGTAGTGCTGTGCTATGTTTTATCTTGTCAGTGTCATCTTTGTTGATATTTCACAGTGAATTGAGGAATTTTTCTCGTTTCAAACGTTTGTTTCAAACAAAACGTAGCGTTTGACTTTTTCGCTTTGTTTAACCTAACGCACACTTACTGAACCCAAATGAACCTAGATTAAACACAGTTAACATAATTTAACCTAGGTAATAAGAAAAAAGTTTGCTGTAGATAGCAGGGTGTGACAGGGTGGCAGCGTGTAGCCTGGGAGTGGCAAGCTGGGAGCACTGGGGGTGATTTTTTCTTCCCGCATTATTCCTTTTTAAATGACTCTCACAGTGCTGATTGCAAATGAACTAGGTGACAAAATAAATCACGAGTTACACTACAAAAATATTGTAAGTCATACGTTTCGAACGGAAAAAATTCCAAAATGCACGTTGAAACATCAACAGCTATACGAGATAAACCACGAAACAACACTAAAAATATCCTAAGTCATACATTTCAACCAAAAGAAAAAATCCAAAATGCACTGTTAAACATCAACAAAGGTACCCCTGTCAGTATGAACGTCACAATACTATCACAACAATACAGAAATATCCTAAGTCATAGGTTTCAGACAAAACAATTCCAAAATTTACTTGAAACATCAACGGCAGTAACATTGACAAAATAAATCACGACACAAACTACCAAAAATCCTAAATTATACGCTGTCAAGATAAACCATGACACAACACTACAAAATTATTCTAAGTCAGTACGTTTCAGTCGTAGCTAGTGTCGATATCCAGCTACAGAGCTATAGCCAGCTATAGCTATAGAGCATCTAGCTATAGCCAGCTATAGCTATAGAGTCCTAATGGTACAGGCACGTATTGTCGATTTGCAGCTATAGAATACCATTGGTACAGCCGAATAAATAAAAAAATAAAATTAAAGTTGAATAATTTCCGTAAAAAAAATTCAATCCAAAGAAAAGAAAATTGCTGCTACAAACATTATTTTTCTAATAGTAAAAATCACGACTACCATATCTATATCATTCTCATTTTGTATTTCGAAAATATTAAATATTAGATTTTTTTGTTTAAGTATATTTTATGTCATCTTAAGACATGTAAAAAAATTGGAAAAAATTCCTATGTTAACAAAATAAAAAATAAAAGTTAAAAAAATAAGAAGAATGGGGGAGGGGGAAAACAATTGCGGAGGGGTATTGGGGCCCTTGGAGTTTGGGTTCCTTTATGGTTAGGGTCCTTTGTGGTTGGGGTCCTTGATGGTTTAAATCCATAACATCCTCACTACTTGATTTCTAAGGATTGTTCTGGATATCTATATGAAAATGCTTTTCTCGGTGCCTGCAACTTTTATTAGTTTCAACTTAATGCATACTCCAATACCAAACAATATTTTATTATAGTTGTACTCCTCCCTTGGTACTTGTGTATTATAGTGACTACAGCCAAGAAGCGAAGCTAGGTCAATCGAATCAATCGACTTGTGAAAAAGGATTGATTTTTCAATCTCATCATATTCCGACCTTTATATAATGTGTCGTGGGAGTCAGCGATCCCTAAAACTTACCTTTAGTTAATGACCGATTAAAATTTCAACCCTTTACCAGTATCATTCATTCTAAATAAAATAAAATTATTCTTATCAATGTCATTTGGATTTATCTGAATATTCTTAGTTAAGAACAATCAGGCAATTTGAATGCTATGCTATACTGGACGTACATCACAATTTGGGTCATTGCTCTAGCCTACATATACAGGTATAAAATTTGGAACAATATCTGGATTTACGTGTTCAACCTGAAAGTTCTGTAAAGTATACTGTTTTGGTCCGAATATAACCGGTTCTGGTCGCTTTATACGATATCAATCCCTCAGACTTATCTTTACTTGATAAGTGATTAAAGTTTCAACCCTTTACCAGTTCCATTCATTCCAAATGATTCTTATTATTGTCATTTGGTTTTATCTGGATATTCTTAGTTAAGACCATCCAGACAATTTGAATGCTATGCTATAGTAGAAGTTCATCATAATTTTGGTAGCCTACAAATTACTTTAGCCTACAAATACAGGTTTAAAATTTGGAACAATATCTGGATTTGCGACATCAACCGGTAAGATCTGTAAAGTATATCATTTTGGTCCGAATATAACCGGTTCTTGTCGTCTTATACGAAGTACTTCCAGTATTGTATGCAGCTTTTGGTTCGAATATAACCTTTTCTGGTCGCTTTATACGATATACGTCCAGTATTGTATACAGCTTTTGGTTCAAATATAACCTGTTCTGGTCACTTTATACGATGTACGTCCGGTTGTACGTTCTGGACCTTTACCCTTTATATTACTT
>JAQQPU010010322.1:0-27997 GCA_029168905.1 Artemia sp. Kazakhstan ARC1039 | reverse complement strand
GGCTAGTTGCCTTCAGATCTCTTTTGCCTTTTAAAAGGTGAACTAGAACTTTTGATTTCCAATCAAATGAGCCCTCTCTGAAGTTTATATGAGCATCTCTCATAAAACCATATATGCTCCCAGGGCATAACTTACAACACCTGCCCCTGGGCTCTAGGGGATTGTGTTGACATCTGAGTTCTTGTTACCTGATCTTAGAACTATTCTGAACAGCTATCTCAAAGTTCTTATCAGATTTTTTTGAGGAAAAAGAGTGTGGAGGGGAGGGGGTAGTTGCCCCCCAATCTCTTTTGACTCTTAAAAAGTGAACTATAACTTTCAATTCCCAATAAAATGAGCCCTCTCTGAAGTTTTTACAAGCATCCCTTCCATAAGAACCATATATACCCTTAGGGTATAACTTACGCCTTTCCCCGGGCCCTGGAAGGGGGGGGGGGTCTCAACACTGGAGTTTTTTACATGATATTTGAAGTATTTTAAACAAAATGGCTATCTCAAAATTTTTATTGCATGCATTTGGGGAACAAAGGGCATAAAGGTGGGCTAGTTGCCCTCCAATCACTTTTGACTCTTAAAAAGGGCACTAGAACTTCTGATTTCTAATCAAATGAGCCCCTTCTGAAGTTTATGCGACGACCCCTTCCATATGAAGTGCCTCTACAAAAACATTTAAATAAATAATAAAACATTGGAGCCATATGGCATTTACTATAGGCAATGCTATAGCGTTTTCTCTGACAACATACAAATGATTATCAAATATTTCACCAGCCAGAGAAGAGTGGGCAAATGGAGCAGTTAGATTACAGTCAAAATTTCCAACAATTAGATATGCAGAATTACAAGAAATAATGCCTGAAACTGGTCTCCATAACTTTTCAGAGGCAAGAGAAAAAAGGCACTCAGATGTATCATTATTATAATCAGTCAACAAATCAACATAATAGAAAAACACATTATCAACTCTAACAGCACATAATCACTGGATTCTACAAGCACCAAACGTAAAGTGAAATTCACATAAGTCCCAAGACCTTCTGATGGTTTACCACCAGCACTATTTGGCTTAGCAGGAGTTGCATAGCATGTAAACTTGTCCCTGGTATCCAAATGACTAAAGCTTAACTGACTTAAAAGATGTTGTTGCAAGCAGATCACATCATGTTTTGACACAAGCTTGTCAAGAACTGAAGACTTTTTAACAAACCCAAAATTAATGTTTAGAGTTAAGCACCTCATATATACATTATGGCTGACTGTTGGTACTTGACCAAGTGGATTAGGCTGAGCAATTATTCAGACATTTCACTATGTAACAAGCATGGCCAGCACCCTTGAATAACACACAGAACATATTTACTGTTCAGCATTTGAATGGTCAGATGCATGATAGGTGGAACCACACAGGCCACAATAGCACTTGATTGGCAAATCAATGCTAGGTGACCTACCTCATGACACTTAAAGCATTGACAGGGAAGCAAGAGAAATTCCTAAAAAGGCAGATATTGATAACCAATATATACTAATTCTTTTAGGAAATATTCAATGTCATTAAAAGTCTCAAGCTGCACTTTAAAGGTGCAGAATGTCACACTGGCTTATGTGTGTGCTTTTGGGGATTAGTTGCTAAATGCAGAAGATTCTAAGGATTGAGGATTTGTTCATCAACAACTGCAAAGACTAGCTTTTTCATAGAAGCATTTGTAGATGGCTGAGCAGCTTTCATACTCAACTATTTCATTAACTGCTGCTTTGGAGTGTAAAACGATTTTCCAGTTGCTATTCCATTGGCTCCCTAATATTACTTGAAGCTTCTTTGCATATGCAAAACTGTTTATAGTTATGAAGACCCCTAACATCTTGTGGACAATTTTTTAGTGTTACAGAATATAATGGATTATGCTTTGAGAATTGTAAGTAGCAGAGATTGATGCATTGTTAGCTTTTCAGCATTCAAAGAGTTCACATTTAAGAGTGCAGGTTGTGATGTCAATAAATCCATCTAACTTTTGGAAAATCTCATTTACTTCTGTAGCCAGTGTAGCAAAAACAGGATTGCTGACAACTGGAGTTTCATAAGGAATGAAAATAATAAAACACAGTACTTTTTCTTCTCTTTGGCCACTTATACAAGGAGCTTACACATGTCAATATTGTTTTTGACATGACTGTTGATTCGACCTTGCATATTCAGTACAGAAAAAAGAAGTCTGTTTGCTAATAAGATTGTATTGTGCAATTTTCAGTACTAGTCATGCTTTTCTATCAACAAGAGTCAAAATCCAGCATAGAATATTTCCATCTATTACCTCAGACTCATTATATATTCATGCCTACAAATATTAGGCTACTATAAGGAAGCAACCTAAAGCAGATAAATTGGCAAGGAAGAGGGTTTTTGGACCAAAAACAGACCAAGCCAAGAATAATTATCCATTAATCAGAATCCCATGTGGGAGCTGAGTTGTTTACTAGGCTATAATTTCCTTGAGGGGTGCCACTCCTCAAGTAGGAATAGATTTGACTAAAAGGTACCCCAACAGGGTTGAGGCAGCCCTTTAAAGGCTGTTGTCCATAGATCTGGATCTTATGCCCTGGTGCAGTTGTCCTTCTATAGAAAATCCTCCCATAATGCTGTTTTGCATCACCATTCAATTCAACCCATTGCTGGGAGAAAATATGTAATTCACAGGACATGTCCATATGCTGGTAGGTCTTTCTGTGTGTACATTTGAAGAACCTCACTCCTCCTCTATCTGTATTTACAGCCCCCTGGGCAAAGGTGCTTCAATTTCTATTATGGACCCCCAGGAACAAGGTCCCCCCATTTGTCCTTGCCTCCTAGGGAAGTACACTACATATGTTTAGGGCATTTCTCTATCTGCCACCATAGCACTGCAACATAATAGTTTTTTAAGAGCTCATTTAGAAGCTAATTTTTATATCTAATTAGCTTTTGACACTTATGATAGTCTAAAAACTATTGAAAATGCAACAAGTTACCTTTTAGGGCTCAAAATAGAATTTTCCCAAGAAGGGATCATTATATTTAGAGGGCTTAAAAAAGGCATGAAGTGATGTATTTACTTTCTTCCTAGCTGGAAAATATGAAAAAATAATTTACCAAAAATGAAACCAGTATATTTTCAAACTGTTAAAAGTTTGATAACTGCAGTTTTCAGTAATATTAAAATTGCAAGGCTAAAATTGGATAATAAATGAGGTGATTGAAGGTATTGACATAGTCTGAGGTAAGTTTTAGTGCACCAGAAAAGGGAGGTTTGCATTTGTATGAGAATTGATTAGTACCAATAATTGGGGCATTTGAGAAAAAAACATGTTAAGAAAAACAATTCTTACTTCATAATATGCAGACAATTTGTAGTTAACACATTTTGACTGCAATTCTAGTTTGCTTTTCTCCCAGCCCCCCTAATGTGCAAACATATAGCCAAAATTATATATTTCCAATGCATTTTGTCATGCATTACTCTTGTTTTAGCCTGTGTAACTCTAAATTGAATCAGCTATGGTGAAATCAAGAAACCAAAAAAAAAAAGAAATATGTATTTTGGGCTATAGGCTATATTTGCACACTAGGGGGGTTGGGGGCAAAGCATAGCATAATTGCAGTAAAAATGTGTTAACAGCAATTAGTCTCTTCTGCATATGCTATGTCTATTGTAATGTTAGAATTATGTTATCTAAGCAGTGGTGTAATTTTGTCAAAACCCTGGGGGGAGGAGCAAAATTGGGTAAATATTTCACTGTTCATATTATTGACTTATGGATAAAGCAAATATAGGCTACCATTGAAGCCTTTTTTATGCTGTTTACAAACATAATTGATTCTCTTGCCAATTCAAATTTAAGTCCTTTTTGAACCTTGAAAATGACCAACAAACTCTAGTTTTTTGGTATGAAAAAAGCTTAAACCAAGGATTTCAAACTTACTATTTGATTATAAATCCATTTTTTAAAGTTACATAGTCCACCAGCATTGATTTATCAAAATTAAGTGGGATAAAATATCCAAAACAATTTCTCCATTTTCCTATCCACCATGTTTCTTCTGTCAGCTTGGATATTTTTCAACATATAAGGTGAAACAGCAGTTTTTAAGTGGACTAACAGAACAAGAAGAAAACATGGCAGATTTGTTTTGCTTCTTTTTTTTTTAATCAACTTAATTTTAACAGATCAATAATTGTGAATTATAAGACTTTTACAAAATGGATTTACAATGAAATAATAAGTTCAAAACAAATGTTATAACCTATTTTTATATCCAAAAAACATAGAATAACATTATTATTTTCAAGGATCCTAAAAGTACTGTACTTAAAATTTAATTTTCAAGAGAAGCAATTATTATTATATTCAGAAAGAGCATAAAAAATGGCATCTAGGGGTATGTTTGGTAAAATTCTACTTTAGCTATTTTTGACTATCTTGGAAAGGGGTTAGGTTAGGAAAATGAAAACTTTCAGGGAAGGGTCTATAGGCTAAAGTATGTCCCTGGAAAGTATTTTGAAGCAGCTACCTCTACTCCTTCTTTTTAGAGGATCCTGACCTTTCAAAATCTGTCTGTCATAAAAGTGAAACCTTGCAAAATAGATCATCTGCTTAGAATAATTACAACAAAATTGTTTCAGCTTCACAGATTTTCTCAATCCCAATTTATAAGGTTTTAAAGATATGCAAATGCATTTCCTAAATTTTGAAAAAAAATTGTTTTTTTTAATTTAAAAGTGAAACAAGGTTTCACTTTTGTAATATATAGATTTTTAAAGGTCATCAAAGGTCAGTACTCTCTAGAGGGAGAAGGAGTGGAGATATGTATTTTAAAATACCTTCCCAGGACATACTTTAGCCTGTAGACCCATCCCTGATAATAATATGAACAACAAAATATTTGCCCAAAATTAGAGACAATTCTCTCAAATCAAGCGAAAACGATAGTAAAAACTGAATAATTAGCCATATAGTGCCCTAAAGGTTTCTATGGATGCTTGAATTATGCAGGCTCATCTTAGTTTTGACAACATTTTTGAAGAAACAAAGTTTCAGCTGGGGCATACTGGGGTCTGGGCAAACCAATGCCTGGAAGGGGCAATTGCCCCCTAACTCACAGCAAATTAAGTCCCTACATTTGAGAAATATCATTAGCTATATATTTACCTGTGCTACGTTAGGCTGACCTTTGGGCCAGGATTAGCAACTAAAAATGCGTGTTTTCGGTTTGATTTTTTTTGCTATACAAAATCTGAAAAACCTATATTCTAAAAACTATAGGCATCACTTACTCCAAAGGTTTTCCCTATGAAATTTTCAGATATTATTAAATTTGAAAAACCTTTATTTCTCATATATAAATTTAATTTCCTATTTGGCTCATGCGTTAGAGCCATTTTATTGAATAGAAGATACATGGTCAGTCGATTTGGTCATTTCCGTTAATAAATGAATTTTCGGCAACACTGAAACTTCTGAATTTAATAGGACAGTGCTGTGTTTCACATGAAAGAGTATAACATTCTATAACTTATTTGCAGGATTTCCTTATTCTAGTCTGTTTTTATATGGCATTTTAGATAGACTTATTGTTTATTTCAATGTACTCAGTGTCAAGGGCTAAGAAATATTGATATAGATCAATTTACACCGTTGCCACTGGTGTTTGTCTAATCTGTCAGATATTGAAGCAAAATGTTTCATCTGACTAGTCAATGAGACTGAGTACGTTTGGGCTCCATACCTTTATTATGTTGCATAAAATGTCTGAGAAACTAGGTTGAGTAGCTGGTAAGTTAACAAAATGAATCTAATGTCAATTTAATGACCATATGGGCCATGTAGAATGTATTCTTACCCCAGAAAGTTTACCGATTATGTGATTTCCAATTGACTAATTTTTTGAGTTTTTGGTTAATTTGAAGACTGAAAGATAAGCATTCTATTTGATTTTCCAATCAACTGTCCTTCCAAATTTAATTGCTTCTATTGTCAGGAATTACATTCCTGCTTCCTTCCTACAATTTGCGGATACAGGCTTAGGCTATACACAGAATTTTGCCAGTTTTTTTTCTTTTTTAATTGGCATTGTTTTGCAGTGCAACTGCACAACAAGCTTTTGTTGGGAAATTAGTACAAAAATAGTGTAAAAATATAGGTGCTGCCAAGCTGATGTTGTTTTTGGGGGGTTTGAAGAAAGGTTAAGTGATTACAACATTAACAGTTATTATATTTAGGAGTGTTAAGCAGCAGATCAATGTTATGCAGCATTTAAAATTCAGGTAAATTTTTCGTTATTCATAATATTGACTTACAAATAAAGTAAATATACCACTCAATGCCTTTTTTTATGCTCTTTTCAAATGTGATAATCATTTTTGTCGGAAATGAATTTTATCCCCCACCCCTATACATACCAATTCAGGGTATATATTTGCACATTAGGGAGGTGGGGGAAAGTTTAAACTTACCTCTAATTTACATCAGAAATAAAATTTACCCCCACCCCCCTAATGTGAAAATATATAACCTGAATTGGTATATATATAGGGGTGGGGGTAGAATTCATTTCCAACAAAATGATTATTATGTTTGGAAAGATCATAAAAAAGGCATCAAGTGGTATGTTTACTTTATTCGTAAGTCAATAATATGAATAACAAAAAAATAACCAAAATTCATTGAGTTTTCCTTTTCATGACTTGAAGCAAGGCATAACCACTACAAGCTTTTAATCCTAAAACAATGATACTAAATACTAAACAATGCTAAAACAATGACACATAAATTGACATAACTTTTTTGTCTGCAATTGGACACATAAAGTTTCAACTTTGCTGGTGCCTGGAAGGGTATAAAAATATTTTACATAAGTAATAATTATTTATTACTTATGAATAATTATTAATATTATTTATTAATAATTATCTATTACTTATAAAAATTTCAATGATTTAAAGAACATGAAAATTGGAACTTGGAATGTTACAACATTAAAAAATGACTATTGTATCGACATTTTGACTGACGAATTCAGATGATTCGAACTGGATTTATTAGGAGTTTCAGAAACTCATATCCCAGGGGTAGGAAGCATGAAATTAGGTGATATAGAATTTGTTTACTCAGGCAGGAAGGATGGGGTACATAGACAGGGAGTAGGGCTCATGATGAATAAGGAAGCTGCTAAGTCTTGTTTAGGCTGGGAAGGTATTAATAATAGAATACTAATTGCTCATTTTATGACTAGAAAGTTCAGGGTATCAGTTATAGTAGAATACGCCCCTGTAGAACCAACTGATGGAGATACTAGTGACTCAGATGAATTTTACTTACAGTTACAGGAGCAAATAGACAAGGACCCAGGTAGAAATATGATGTTATTACTGGGAGATTTTAACGCCCAGGTTGGTAGAAATAAGGATAGATGGTATCCCAGCTTAGGTAAATTTGGTGTAGGAAAAGAAAACAGTAATGGATACAGACTTTTGCAATTTTGTAGGTATAACAATCTAGTTATAACCAATAATGTGTTTGGTCATAAAATGGCTCATAAGCTAACATGGTATTCACGTGATGGTAAGACAGCAAACCTTATTGATTATGTTATAGTAAACCAAAGACTGGCAGGATCAATACAAGATACTAAGGTATATAGGAGTGCTGTTATTGATGTTAAAAGTAAAGATCACCATCTAGTAGTGTCAAGGGTTAATTTAAAGCTGAAATATCGGAAGAGTAATTACCTCCCGGGAAGTTATGATGTTAGTAGACTCCAGGATGAGAATTTGAGAGAAACTTTCCAGGAACAGTTGAATACTAAACTTGAGAGTTTAAAATTTGATAATGTGGAAGATGGTTGGAATAATTTTAGAAAAATAATTTGTGAAGTTGCTGAAGGTGTATTAGGGAAGAAAGCCAGAACTGCAGCTAAGAATATTAGTGAAAAAGCTTTATGTTTAATAGAAAGGAGAAAGGACTTGCACAAGAATTATCTGAGTGATAGATCGCATGAAAACAAAAGAAATGTAAAGAAAGTGGAGAAAGCATTGAAATATGAACTAAGGAGGTGTGAAGTGGAGGCCATGGATAAAATTGCCGAGGATTTAGAAGATGCAGCTAGACAGCATAATAGTAAAATATTGTACTGGCACGTTAACAAATTGAGAGGTAGTAGTCAATCCAGACTTGTCCCAGTGAAAGATAGGAATGGGGTGGCAATTAGCGATAAGGAAAAAGCTAAAGCGAGATGGGCCGAACATTTTGAGAACTTGCTTAACCAAGATAGAGTTGCAGGAAAAAATATAGAGGAAAATGAAAAAGTTTGTGATACCTTGGATGTGAAGGAAGATTTGTTTTGTGAGGAGGAATTAGCGACAGTACTAAAAGGATTAAAGAATAATAAGGCTCCAGGTGCTGATAGGGTAGTAAATGAGTTTCTTAAATATGGTGGCTCTGAGGTTAGAAAAAAATTATTGAAGATTATGAATATGATTTTTGAAAAAGGGGAAGTACCTAACGATTTTAGGAAAACCTTAATTAAGCCACTTTATAAGAAAGGTGATAAAAGTGAGTGTGTTAATTATTAAGGCATTAGTCTGGTCTCTGTAGGTAGCAAATTGCTTAGTAATATGATACTTTTTAGACTGAGAGATGCCGTAGACAAAGTTTTAAGAGAAGAGCAGTGCGGTTTTAGAAAAGGTAGAGGATGTGTTGACCAAATTTTCACTCTTAGGTTAATAATTGAGAAGTGCCTAAGTTTTCAAACACCTTTGGTCCTCAGTTTTATAGATTATGAGCAAGCGTTCGATTCTGTTGATAGAGGAGCTTTAGTAAAGGTTTTATCCTTGTATGGTATACCAGACAAATACATTAAAGTGATTAGTGCTATGTACGAGAATAACACTGCTGCGGTTAAGGTAGGAAATGAGGTTAGCAGCTGGTTTTGTATTAAATCAGGAGTTAAGCAGGGTTGTGTTCTATCCCCCTTTATATGGACTATTTTGATGGACTTTGTTTTAAGGAGCACAGGAAAGGCAATGGGAGACCACGGAATCAAATGGGGAGGAAAAAGTCTCCTGGACTTGGATTATGCTGATGATTTAAGCATCCTAGATGAAAGTGTGAGCAAAATGAATGAAGTTTTAGAGGTTTTGCGAGTTCAGGGTGCTAGTATTGGTTTGAAAATTAATGTTAGGAAGACCAAGTCACTAAGGCTAGGAATAAGTGAAGATGAAAAGGTGACGTTGGGTAATGAAAAGATTGATCAGGTGGGCAGTTTCACTTACCTTGGTAGTATTATTAGTAAAGATGGTGGGAGCAGTGAAGATGTTAAAAATAGAATAGCCAAGGCTCAGGGTGTTTTTTCACAGTTAAAAAAAGTCTGGAAGAATAGGAAGATAAGTCTGCAAACCAAGATTAGAATCTTAGAAGCTACAGTGATGACAGTGGTCAAATATGGCTCTGAAGCATGGACGCTCCGAAAAGCGGATGAAGATTTGCTAGATGTTTTCCAGAGAAATTGCTTAAGGATTGTTCTGGGTACCCAGCTGGCTGACCATATTTCAAACAATAGGCTATACGAAAAATGTGGTTCAATACCGCTTTCTAGGTCTATAATGAAAGAAAGGTTGAGGTGGTTAGGGCATGTTGTGCGGATGAAGGATGACAGATTGCCGAAGATTGTTCTTTTCGGCCAACCATCTAGGGCTAAACGGAAAGCAGGTCGTCCCCGTCTGGGGTGGGAGGACGTCATAAAGAAAGATTTAAAGGAAATGGGAACTTCGTGGGCGGGTGTAAAAAGGGAGGCTTTGAATAGATTGGAGTGGAGGAGGAGCGTGCGTAGCTGTGTTGGCCTCAGGCGGCTTGGTGCTGCGATGAGTTGTTAGTAGTAGTAGTAGTAATAATTATTTACTCAAAGATTTAAAAAACCTACAAAAAATGTATCCATTGTGGTTTTGTTTTTGAGGTTTAAGCTATTAATTACAAGTATGTACAAGAATGTACATCTTGCAGAAAAGGCTTATACGTATTTTTTCCCACAGCTTCTATCAAAAAATTGTATTTTTTTTTTTTGATTAGCTAAAAAAAGTTTTTCAGAGAAAAGTAAAGTGCCATATTAAATGTAAGACCAGCTGAAATAAATTTCTATAATAGCCTAATTTAAACTTAAACTAGCAGAAATTTCTATTAGAGAATACATGAAACATAAAACAAATAGAAATTAAATAAACAATTATAGCAAACACAGATAACAGGTAGTCTACTAATGTAAATGAATAAATAACTCTTAAAACAAGTAAAATTTGAATTGAATCTTAAAGTTAAATTTAAAACAAACAAAAATTACTACAAACAGGAGTTGGACAACTTTCCCCCTCCCCTTCCCTTGAAAGTGAAAGTTTAAAGCTTATTGAGTCATTAGTGTTTTATTCGAAACTATAATTATTAAATGACCCTGGGAAAGAACTAATAAAATAAACTGAATATTAGATATGCAATGCTATTAATTGCGGAAAGCTCAGCAATTCATGATTTTATTTCACTATTCATCTTATAATTGTGATATTTTCACATTCACATTGAGTTTCCGAGTTTTATTTTATTGGTTTTTTCTTTGGCACTCTCATTGAATATATTTTTTCGTTTCGCGCTGAAGAAGAGAGGTGTTTGTCCCCTCAAAATATTCGCTTTGTGGTCAGTATTTTCATTTGGCCTTTAAAAACCCCATTTTTGCTCCTTTTTCTTTCTTGTTATATCAGGCCAATGTGGTTTAAGAAATTATCTTAGGAAGGGGAAAATTTTCGAAATCCTGTTTGTTGTCATTTTTGTTCGTTTTAAGTTTGACTTCAATATTCATTTTAATTTTTGAGCATTTAACTTTAGATGTACACAGTATCAACCTGAATGCATATGGTGTTTTTGATTTAGCTAAGTATTCCATCCCATTTCCTAATTTATTCAACTTATTAATCTTAGCTGTTCCTGAAATATTGCAGCTACGCCCATCAAACAGTTCGTGGTAACGAACTGTTAGTAAGGAGCGGCCCAGCTCAATAGTAACCGAACTCTAAAATATGGAATTTTGATACCAATAGATACATCAAAAGAATCAGATTTTAATGCTGATTTCAAATATATAAGTTTCATCTTACTTACAAATTGCCCTTATTCCGTATATGAAAGGGGCTGTCCCCTCGTCAACGCCTCGTTCTTGACGCTAAAGTTAGACTCTTTCTCAAAACTCTATTTTTAAAACAATAAAAAACTTTAACGTAAAGAGCGAGGCGTTGAGGAGGAGACAGCCCCTTTCATACACGGAATGAGGGCGATTTGTAAGTAAGGGCAAACCCCCTCATATACGTAATAATTTCTGTTCGTTTTAAGTTTTAATGTTGCTCCTTACTTTCAGTTGAAAAAGCTTGTTTTTTTTTATTTAATTACCAACAGGGATACACATAGTGTCTTTAAGTTTAACATCCCTCTCAACAATCTCTGACCTAACCAAATTTAATCTGTCTCTTAGGTTAGGTTGTTAGAATCTTTGTTTACAACTACCATATTTCAAAAACTCATTTACAATGCTATGAATGCCTAATTTCTAATAATTTGTCAATCCTTGTTTTATTTTACAATTTTTTTCCAACTCGTTCAGGCAAAGTAAATTTTCCATCACTTTCACATTGTCAGATATTTTTCACTCTTGTTTATATAATTTTTTGTAATATTATCGCGGTTATCACTTAATGCTATTTTTTCCTAATTTACCACTGAACTAATTTCTTTCTTACATATCAGATCAATTGTTAGAGTAGCAGAAGATTATTAGCCCACAGAGGCTTAATTGTTAATTGTGGATCATGACCAGACTCCCTGGTGAGGCCCAGCTCGTGACAGTGGAAGTTGACGATGGTGCCGTAAAGATTGCAAAAGATGCTTTGATAATATCACCATTTTTTTCTGCTATGCTTTCTGGTGATTGGCTTGAAGCAACTACGGGAACAGTAAAACTCAAAGGGTAAAAGTGTCGTTTTTTACTACGTCGTCTAAATTGCAGCAAACTGCTAGTTTTGTATTCTTACTGACAGTTAGATGCAAACATTATTGAAATATACTACGTCCTCTGTTGACATTTATTTGTCTATTTGCGATTTGCTCCTGCGTTGTTGCTTAGAGCACATAGGGTAGATGCCAAACCTGATGAAAGCTAGGCAGAGAGCGCTTTGTCCTCCTCCTCCTTTAGAACGGAAACTAGTGTTAGTCATCGTATATGCAGTAGAACTTTTTCTTCTCTACTTACGGATTTTATAAGAGCATTTTCATCTAAGACAGTGTCGTTGTGTGTTGGGCTATTGAAGAGTGAATCATGTCTTACAAATCTAGAGATTTTGCATAACTGACAAATTGTTAGCTTGATAATATTTTTTAGAAAAAGGCTTTTCATTGTTTGTTTGTAAATTAACTACTCAGTTTCTATTGTTTATTCCTATATTTTTGGATATTGTCTAGATTCAGTGATAGTGTAAGAATTATCCTTCATTAAGTCTAAAACTTTTAAACTACTAATGAAATTAAAATGGAAACATTTTTTTTCTACCCGGCTCCATTTTAGGTCTATCCATATCTGAAAACGAGGATTTTCCATGTTTTGTTTTTTTTACATATGTAGAATATTATAGTTTAGTTTTCATTCATAAAAAAGTTTCACCGGTGTTCCCCAACCAAACCATGAAGAACAACATAAGGAAACTAATTCAGTAAATTTGATAGTCAGGTTCACACCTAAAAATTGGAAGATGTTGCAATAAACCTGAAAATAAACTATTTAAAAACATGTCTTGAGTCTCCAATTACGCAATATTTCATACTTATTCTCCATTGAGGACTGTAAGTATTTACGAGTATTATTTTTTTTTTATTATTATTTAAAAAATATTTTAATTATTTTTTTCGTATATTGTACCTTCTGCTAGCCAAAGGGGGATTTCAACCTTTCTTTGTCACACTTAAATATGTCATGTATTTACTTCTTCCATTGCTTTCTAACGTGAAACAATAAATAAAATATTTGTCCCTTATGTGATGCAAGTTCATCGATAAAAGTGATACTTTTGGAAAAAATATTTGGAAGGGATAAATATGGCAAAATAGGATATTTGGTGTTTCCATAAAGATGCTCTTATAGGAAAGTCAACACCTAATAATTTGAGCATTGAATAATTTTAATAATCAACAATTTAATGCCTAGTTTAGAGTTTTAGCTATTCCATGATACGTAAACTTCCTTTCAATTTCAATTTGTTAACAAGATTTTGGAATTATCCTTTAGTAATCATCCAAATCACTGTATTTTTCCCAGTTTACTGTTAAAAAATGGCTATGTTTTCCTTCTGCTGCGGTAATCGGGAAAGTTATGTCTAAAGCTCCATGGCGACATAATTTTGGTTCATTTTCTGCTGATTTTTAACACAATTTCTTTGTTTTAAAATTGACTGGCGCTTGTAAAAACGCAAAATTAAAAATGTTCTTCATTAGAAACTGAATTCTCGGTTTTTAATATTTGTCTAAGAGGTTTATGATTGTGCAAGTTTCCACTTAACCAATTTAAAGAATTGGTTTTCATTATTGGTGTCCTTGGCTAGTTAAATCTTCTTTTCCCGACTTTCTGACCCGATAGAGCTCATCAAAATCAACTTTCAAAATTATTTAGTTGTCTAGTTTTTTGGAAAGTATTTACGATAGGAAAACCTTTTCTTTGATGCTAATCATTTAAAGAACTTTTTCCGTAAAAGAAGTTTTTCAAAGAAAGGTAAAGAGCTACATTAACCCAAAAGTGAGCATAAACAAAGGCAATTAATTTTTCAAGCATAAAACTACCACAAATCACCAACAGTAAGTAAATTGAGCTCAACACGAACAGAAATAACAATAAATAACCAAATCTAACTCAAAATCAGCAGAAACTAAGATGATCAGGACTGACGCTCCCTTTGCCTTCTAAACACTAGAACATGATTTGGAATTTACTGAAAACAATCCTTATTTTGAGCTGAATGTTTTTATTTTTTACTAATATTGAAAGAGAACACCATCATAACCAAGATCACGAAAAAATAAACAAATAAATGTGCTTAAACTCTTAATAATTTTGGATAGCTCAAAGTTAAGAAGAGGAAACATTTTAAATCTCTCTTGTTTTCAGTAAAGTGCAAGTTATGGTCTGATTTTAGAAGGCAAGGGAAATGCCAGCCCTACTCATCTTAGTTTTTGCTCGTTTTGAGTTTAACTCTGTTACCTATTGTAATTTCTGTTTGTTTTGGGTTTCGTTTATTTAATGTTTTGATTTATGGTAGTTTTACACTTGAAAAATTAATTGACTTTGTTTTTGATCTTTTTTGGGTTTAATTTAGCTCTTCAACCATATGATTAGTCATATCAAGAAACAGTATTTATCTACTAGGACAATAGGATGTGCGTTGCAATGTTTTGAGTCGGTTAGAGCTAATGCAATCACTGATGATAGACCGCACAGGTTAATAGACGCTTTTAAAACAAATTTAATCAACCAAGTGAATTGGAAAAGCTTAAAAGGGAGGTAATTACTTATAATTCTTCCATGAGTATTCGCAAATGTTTTAAAATTTGCAGATCTGCATGCTCGCAGCTAGGTAAAAGCAGAGCCGGGGAAACAATCCAAAAAGTTCAATTGCAAGCATTTACGCATGGGTTGCCTAAAAAGTCCGTCAGGTTAATACCCTTAGGAAAACCTTAAACTATAAGAGAAGGCATAGTCCTTGTAGAGATGGAAATTCAAATCGACGAAGCAGTAAACAAAATTCGAGCAGCTATGAATAAATATCATTGAAACCAAAATAATACCAAAGGCGGTAAAGGGAAAAGTTCTTTAGATTTTTTATTATTATTATTATTATTATTTATTATTATTATTATTATTGTAGAGGTTTCAAGCTCCTGTCTGCAAAAATCTGGAATTTTGCATTTTTTGCCAGAAGAAAGATCATGGATGCGTGTTTATTTGTTTGTTTGTTTTTGTGTATGTTTTTTTTCAGGGGTGATCATATCGATCTGATGGTCCTAGAATATCGCGAGCGGGCTCAATCGAACGGAAATTAAACGTTCCTAGTGCCCTTTCTAAGTGACCAAAAAAAATTTGAGGGCAACTAGGCTCCCTCCCACGCTCATTCTTTTCCCGAAGTCACCCGATCAAAATTTCGAGATAGCCATTTTGTTCAGCATAGTCGAAAATCTAATAAATAGGTCTTTGAGGATGACTTATCCCACACAGTTCCAAGGGGAAGGGCTGCAAGTTATGAACTTTGCCCATTGTTTACATATAGTATTGGTTATTGGGAAGTATACAGACGTTTTCAGGAGGGATTTTTTCTGGTGGGGGAGGGTCGGAGGAAGGAGTTACGTGGGAGGATCTTTCCATGGAGGATGTTTTCATTAGGGAAGGGACATTTCTGTGAAATGGGCACCGGATTTCGCAGCATTATTTAAAAAATGATCAGAAATTAAATATAAAAAAAACACATTTTTTCAACTGAAAGTAAGAAGCAACATTAAAACTTAAAACAAACAAAAATTATTACGTATATGAGGGGTCCGCCCCCTACTCAATACCTCGTTCTTTACGCTGAACTTTTTTTAAAACTTTCAAAAGAGCTATCTATTCTAATTAAACGGCCTTTGGGATTCAGGGGTCATTCTTAAAGAATTGGAACAAAATTCGAACTTTAGCGTAAAGAGCGAGGTATTGACTAGGGGTCCGATAAACAATAGATTACAATTACTAAACCTAGTTCTAACTCTAGAGCAGTTTTCTTAGTATCACAAGAGAGTATTCAAGCATCAAGTACCTACGCGCTGAAGGATTCAAGCTATTTCCGTACACAGTTTTTGTGGCATTGCTGATACGTCCATTTGACAATCTGCATGCATGACGTGTGTTTTGATTTAATTCAACATTGTCTCAACATTCCCTGAACTTTTCACCTTAAAACCCTTAGCTTTGGTAGCAACATTAGTAGTAGCAGTAATAATGATAGAAGAGCAGGTCGTCCTCGGTCGGGATTGGAAGATGTCTTAAAGAAAGATTTAAGGGAATTGGAATTGGGAGTGAAGAGGAGCGTGCGTAGATGTGTTGGCCTCAAGTGGCATGGTGCTGTGGTGAGTTGTTAGTAGTAGTAGTAGTAACAATGGGAAGAACGGAGGCTAGTTTTGAAGTATGTAGAAACTGTTTTACTTTGATTAAATGACAGCAAAAATTGAAAAACAGACACTAAAGATTCGTTCGTTGAAGCTTTTTTATAATCAACTTAGTTATTTTTGCGGGTATTGTGAGATAGCGTTCTTTATTTTTACTTTACTTTTTTATTTTGTCTTTGTTTTTTTTTTTTCAGCAATGAACAAATTTGAGTTTCTTCCCATATCTGTTTTCTGCGCATATCTCCATAGGGCATCTGAATGTTTACGTTTTGAGGTATTTGAAGATCAATGACAAAGAAGGAAATAGTGGTTCAAGCTGGTATTTACGTTCTGCTCTTAGAGCTTTACGATAAAGTTTATTTGAAAAGATTACAATCAAGAAAAAATGTGTCGAGTAATTTTTTTTTCTATTAAACATAATTTTTTTTTTAACTAAAGAAAAAAATCCCTAATTATATATATCATTTAGCCAAGTCGGAAGAAAAAAAAATAGTAAAAACAACTCAAAAAAGTAATCACGAACAGGTTTGTCAATGACACGAGAAAAACTAAATGACCTGACAAATTTTTCAAAAATATACTAGAAAAAAAAATTGAAACAGGAACTTACTAAAGTCATGTCCCCATTTGACTTTTGTCGCAAAACAAGCAAACATTTGACTTCTTTTTTTAGTTGCCTCAACTGTAACTTTCTAATGGATTTTGAATATTTAAACGACAAAATATCCAACTCTGACTGAATTGAGAAGGGAAAAATCTGCAGAAAGAACTACAAATCCTACAGTGAAAAAAATCTTTAAGGCCTGCGCTACTTTTTAACTGTTGCGAAGATCATTTTTTCTTTTTGTATTAATAATTGAAGATGTTATCTAGAGGATGGATGGGGGGGGGGTTTAAATTCGTCAAAAGTGCAAAAAAAGAATTTTTTCTCTAATGTAAATCATTAGAAAATTGACGGAAAAATGGAACTAGTTGTAAAACCCAAAAATTTAGCCAATGATAAGGTAGAATGAGCATTAACAAATTTAGTATTTAAAGTCGAAACACTAACAGCTACTTTTTCCTTTAGGTTTTCGTCAAAGACACTGTTGATTTATGCATCCTTTCTATCAGGAGGGAAACAGCTGGAAATTTCCTATGAAAGCTTCACGGAACTGATGCTTTTTACCGACCTTGTAGGAGATGACAAGTTTGAAGCGTATATAGAAGCATTTATTGTTCGCAAAATATTTCATGGATTTCACAAGGTATTTCACACTGGTAAAACTAATGTCGTCTCTTCGGCACTTGGGTTGACTCTCTTTGGATTTGAAGTCGGGGCAGCAGCTTCCTAATTCTGCTTCCCAATATATTTAAATGTATTTAAAACCGATCGTGCTGATCATTAATTTCGGTGCTTTTGATAATCGATAAAGTAATATAGATGATGGATTTGCTAATAAATAAAATGCATATGCTTGAGGTACTATGATTGTACCTCCGTTTATCCAGATTACCAGTAGGACTTCTGAAAAACTGATACTCTACTAACATATAAGTTAGGAGTATAAACGGAATAAAACTTCCTTTATATGCCATTAGCTCCCAAAATTAGCTCCTCAGTTTCAGATCTTTAAGAGTACCGGCCCGGAGACTGAAGACCCTATTTTCGTGACAACTATCTCCACCCTTTTCTACATACACTTAAAGCATGCTCATGAACCTGCCCAAATTTATTTTCGTGGGGGGGGGGGGTAGATCATTCGGGAGAGGTTAATAGGCAAAAGAAACATCATGGTATAACCATTGTTTGTCCACACCGAACGCTGCTAAATATAATCGGTGTTAAATATAACAAACATCATTGGGTGTTAAAGTCCTTTAACCCTTTTTCTCGGTTTCCTTCGGGCACCCAAATGATCATGCTTAAGGTAATCAATGTTATTTGACCTTTGGTTTTTGTAAACCTATGAACTTCTAACAAATTTTTGGGCCTTAAAAAGGAAATCAAGCAAATAAAAGCTCTTAAATAAGCTCCATAACGTGTTTTTCTGCTGTACAACAAAGAGAAATCGAATCACGATATGATCGACAAGTCGATTCTTTGGGCTTCGTCAATCGATCTTCTTCTCATCAGTAAAGCATACTAGTCAGTAAAGTCAGTCAGTCTCATCAGTAAAGCCAACGAAAATCCGTTTGTCAACAATTGCTGGTCAAATTGATAAATTTGGGGGATACTATTGGTTAAGAATTTGTGGTCAGTTTAAATTGAAATCATGCAAGCAGAAACAATTTTTTTTTATCAGTAAACTATGAAGAAAAAGAAACTTGAGTTTCTTAATGAAATGCCTCTTACTCTTCAAGTTTATGTGTTGCTCTAATCACATTAATAATCACATTGTGTCATTATCTAATCACATTAAGCATACTTCACAATATGCCTATTTCAGAGGTAATTATTAAAAAGAAATCGTACTTCAAATGAAACAGTCTAACTCACCAGAGACGATTTGGAAAATGAATCTTTGGGGGCACGAACACACGAGAGTCTAGTTTTTTTTTTTTTTTTTTTTTTTTTTTTTTTTTTTTTTTTTTTTTTTCTGAAAGATTAAGAAAAAAATTATTTGTCATAATCTAAGAGGAATATTTTTCCTTTGGAATTTAATGAAAAAACTAAGAAAAAAAGTTTTTGTTGAAAGCTTTTCCATAAAAATACCAAAGAAATTTTTTTTTTCAAAACTTAGGGGCACTTTTCCCCGCACTTACCGTTTCCGCAGAAATTTTTTATTTCACGAAAAATTTTGGTCAGAAAGAAATGTTTCCATGACGCAGGAGAATTTTGCTACAATTCACAATTGTGTCTTGCAAGAGGGACGTCGGACAAATTCCTGCAATAGGAAGCTGCTGAGCCATATGATATAAGCTGATATTAGCTATTATTTAGTTTTTAATGATTTTTTTTTTTTTTTGTTAAAACTCTGAGTATCAAAAGTTTTATCTTACTTTTTTTAGCTTTGAATTTTTGAATGAAATTCTTTTTTTTATTTGTCAATGTGTACCGATTGTTTTTGAACAATAGTCGTTACAGTAGTCCTCTAGCAGTGTTTTAATTTTTTAGATTATTTATGCCAAATTTTTTATTTTATTTTTTTTTAAAGAGAAAGCCACAAGAAAATAACAAAATACTTTGTTGGGCAAACAACTAATTTAAAAGCCTATATGATGATATCCAGTAAATTAAAGATGAATCATTGTTGCAGCGATAGCTGCAACCTAGTAAAGAACGAACCATGGTCCTCAGTAACCGAAAATAAGTTTTAAAAAACTGTCTAGTGAGAGAAATTGCCATTTGTCTTTTATATCAATCAAGTGCAATGCCTGTACTTTTTTTTTTTTACCATAAGTGTGCACAGGTCAAAAACCTTGAGGGGAAGTTGGGGGCTGTCAGAAATTTTGGCTGTGATAACTTTTTTATGTTACATAACATATTTTTAGGAGACGAAAATATTATAGGAAAAACAGGAACAGAAAAACAAAATGTGTTTTTATTATTATTAATCAGAATCGGTGCCTTACACAGGATATTTTTTAAGGTTTTCTAGACATGGCTAACCAATTATGACATCAAAAGCTTCATCCTCCTACTGTTTTCACGGGTAATAACAGATAGATTTTTGAATAAAAATGAACTCGTAAATATCATGAAAACCAAATAAGGTAGGTATTAGATAAATTATCTTATAAACAAAAGTTATAAGATAAAATAGCTGAACCAAGCGATATAGTTTGCTTAGATTTCGCAGGTAAGCTGTAAATCAAAGTTTTTTTTTGTCAAATAATATCACATAACTAAAGGGTATGATCAGCTAAAAATGTTACTTTGAGAACTCTTTAGACTAATTTCAGGGGGATGTCTCCCTCTATCAAAGCCTAGTATCTGAACTTTAAAAAAAGTGCTAAATAGTGATTTGTTTTTTCCTTTTTGGAACGGAAGAAATAAATGAAGATGCGTAACTTTGCCAACAGGTATTGTGAACTCCATTATCTTCCCGCTGTTGCCACTCTCTTTTCTGCTAGAAGTAGATACTAGGTTTTGTATTTATAGTATGTCCGTGATAGGTTTTGGGTGAAAAAACCAATAAAATTTGTTCTACCACTGTGGATACTAGGTTATACAGAAAAATTCTGATTATGCTAATACGTTCCCCGTGTCTGGTTAAGGGGGGGGGGGGGTATATTCCTTATTCAAAATCAAACTTTTTTATGGATAGTAGGTTTTTGGCAAATATCGACATCTAATGTCATTAAATATAATAGAGTAAATTTGATGAAGATGATTTTGATGAAATCTGAAGATGATTTGATGAAACTGAAGAAAAAAAAATGATGAAGTAAATTTGATGTTTCAGCCTTGCTCTGATTGCAGTACTGCTGGTCTACAATGCATCCCTTTAGTTTTCACATTTGACATGAAAGGCCTACAAAACCGATGTGTAATGTGGGTTGTGAAGAATCTAGGGAAATTAGCTGTGTCGAAACACTTTGCTTCTTTGCCTGAAGAGATTAAACTGAAAATTAAAGAAGATATAAGTTCAAACCTGGTAAGTTTTTTTTATTTCTTTTACAAATATTATGATATGTTACCATATCTTACCATATACAAATATTATGATATGTTACCATATGTTATTTTCTTTCTTTCCCCCAAAAAAGTTCTCCAAATTCCTGAAAAATGACGTTGAGGAAAATTAATGATTTGTATTTCCTGTTAACATTTGTGTATTTATGAGCGTTCTTCAATAATTAGGCAACATTATAGTCACATGTGGACAGAATTGAAATTACGCTTGACTTAAGCACCAATTATGTCAAATTTAACCAATCAAAGTCAAACCAATCAATCATCTTTACCAATCAAAGTTGAGATTTAAGGACAAGTTTCTTGAAAATAGAAAATCTGGAAGCTTCGAATAGTAGTTTTCATATCTACTAGATGAACCTGGAAAAAGATGCAAATGCCTAGTATTCGTAAGCAGTACTACTACTTCTACTGACAACACTGCAGCACCAAGCCGCCTGAGGCCAACACAGCTAGGCATGCTCCTCCTCCATCCCACTCTATTCAAAGCCTCCCTCTTTACACCCTCTGCGGAAGTTTTCTTTTCCCTTAAATCTTTCCTTGCGACATCCTCTAAACCCAACCGGGGACGACCTGTTTTTCGTTCCGCCCTAGACGGTTGGCTGACAAAGACAATCTTTGGTAATCCGTCATGCTTCATCCTCAGAACGTGCCCTAGCCATCTCAACCTTTCTCTCATTATAACCGTAGAAAGTAGGATTGGACCGCACTTTTTGTTCATTCTACTGTTTGAGATACGGGCTGCCAGTCAGGTACCCAAAACGATACATAGGCAGGTTCTCTTGAAAACATTTAGCAAAACTTCCTGCGTTTTCGGAGCACCCAGGCTTCAGAACCACACCTGACCACAGTCATCACTGCAGCTTCCAATATTCTAATCTGGGTTCGCAGACTTATCTTCCTATTTTTCCAAACTTTTTTCAACTATGACACACAACATCTTTACTAATAATTAATTTAAAGCCTTAATCCACAAAACAAATTTTTCAAAGAAAATTAAAGAGGTTCATTGATCTAAAAATAAGCAGAAATAAAGTCAAATAATCTTGCAAGTGTAAAACGACCACAAATCACCATCAATAAATAAATGAAACCCAAAACCAAAAGAAATCACAGTAAATAACCAAGTCGAACTCAAACTAAAAATAATCGATTCAAACTAAAAAAAAAAAGAAAATTACAACAAATGACCATGGATTGACAGTTTAATATACATATACTGATATTTATTCCTTAAAGTCTTATTAATTTTTATTTGTTATAGTCAAAAAAGTGAAAACATTTAAAATGTATTTAGTTTTAAGTAAAGTGCAAATTATATTCTGGCCTTCAGAAGGCGTGTGGGTTATCAGCCCTACTCATGTTAATTTTTGCTCGTTTTGAGTTTGAGCCGGTTATTTATTGTGATTTCTGTTCGTTTTGGGTTTCATTTATTTATTTATAGTGATTTTTGGTAGTTTTATGCTTGGAAGATTATTTGACTTCATTTCTACTCATTTTTGGCTTAATGGAGCTCTTTACTTTTGAAAACTTGTTTTGTGGGAAACGTTTTTCAAAATTTATTTCTGTTCGTTTTTGTTGACATAGTCATTTTCATGGAATTTTTTTTTTATCTTTTTTATTTTTTTTCTATAAGACCCCATAGTTTGGCTTCCTATTTGTATTTTGGTGAAAGTTTTTCAACGATTTTGAATCCTGACACAAATAGTATTGTTTAATTTAGTTTTATGCCTCAAGTTGACCTGATAAAATAACACTAAATATCATTCCCAAAAAAATTCTATCTATGCTCTTTGACAACCTGGATAAACTTACACTCTTTTGATTTATTTAAATTATAAGAGCAGAAGTAGTAATAATAGTAGCCCCATAGTTTCAACTTAATACCCCAGTCGTTCTTGATATATTTCTTATTGGCAACCATACACACAGTGCCATTTGATATGGTTTTAAGCAACATTTAGTTTCAACATAATGGTCCCATTGCATAATTGCGGGGGGTTGACATACCCAATATCCCTAGAGACATAGTTACTGGACCGTTCTACTCTTCTGAACAAAATGGCTGTCTCAAAATTTTTACTGGATGTGTTTGGAAAATGAATGGGCTTGGGAGGAGGGTTGTTTGTTCTCCAATCTCTTTTGATTCTTAAAAAGGGTGCTAGAACTTTTATTTTCCAATCTAGTAAGCTGTTTTAAAATTTCCAACGATATTTCTAGCGATTATATAGCGGTGCTGCCTATGATATTGCTTATATGCCTTTTTGAAAACCTGCATGCATATGGTTTCTTTGTTTAATTGAAACTCCCCCTAAACGTTCCCGAAAATTTCACCTTAATACTCTTAGCGTCATTAGATACAGTAATTGTAGCGGTAGTATTAAAAGTATACACATAGTGCCTTTTGGCTAGCTCAAAATCCACCACAACTTACCCTTAAATGTCTAACTTAATAATGTAAGCCGTTCTTGAGATATTTCTTTGTCGCCTTTTTGAAAATCTACATGCTCATGATTCGTTTTGATTTAGTTCAACATCCACCTAAATATTCCTAAATATAGATAGTTAAGCTGTCATAGGGAGCATATTGGTGTCGGTACAAGCTTTTCACACCAGTCTTTTTCTATTTTAATTTTCAGCTTCTTTAGTGCAAATTTGCCGTAAGCAATGCTAGTAATGACATTAACAATTCATAGGCAATAATAAGGAGCATATTGGTGGTTGTGCAAGCTGTTCAGACCAATCTTTTTTCATTTTAGTTTTTCGCTTCTTTAGTGTAAATATGACGTAAGCAATGGTAGTAATGACGTTAACAATTCATAAGAAATAATAAGGAGCATATTGGTGGTGGTAGAAGCTTTTCAAACCAATCTTCTTCTATTTTAGTGTTTCGCTTCTTTGTTGTAAATCTGACGTAAGCAATGGTAGTAATGACGTTAACAATTCATTAGCAATAATAAGGAGCATATTTGTGGTACAAGCTTTTCAAACCAATCTTTTTCCATTTTAGTTTTTCGCTTCTTTAATGTAAATCTGACGTAAGCAATGGTATTAATGACGTTAACAATTCATAAGCAATAATGAGAAGCATGTTGGTGGTGGTACAAGCTTTTCAAACCAATCTTTTTCCATTTTAGTTTTTCGCTTCCTTAGTGTAAATATGACGTGAACAGTGGTAGTAATGACATTAACAATTCATAAGCAATAATAATGAGCATATTGGTGGTGGTACAAGCTTTTCAAACCAATCTTTTTCCATTTTAGTTTTTCGCTTCTTTAGTGTAAATATGACGTAAGCAGTGGTAGTAATGACGTTAACAATTCATAAGCAATATTAAAGAGCATATTGGTGGTGGTACAAGCTTTTCAAACCAGTCTTTTTCCATTTTAGTTTTTCGCTTCTTTAGTGTAAATATGACGTAAGCAGTGGTAGTAATGACGTTAACAATTCATAAGCAATAATAAAGAGCATATTGGTGGTGGTACAAGCTTTTCAAACCAGTCTTTTTCCATTTTAGTTTTTCGCTTCTTTAGTGTAAATATGACGTAAGCAATAGTAGTAATGACGTAATCATTTTGTCAACAATACTGAGGAGGATATTGGTGTTGCCACAAGCTTTTCACGCAAATATTGCTCCATTTTTGTTTTCCAGTTTAGCTTCTTCAGTGTGTATATGACGTAAGCAATGGTAGTAATGAAGTAAAAATCTCCTAAGCAATAGTAAGAAGCATTCTGATTTTAGTACAACCTTTTCACACCAATCTTTTTCCGTTTTAATTCTTCACTTCTTTAATGCAAGTTTGCATTGCGTCAAAATCAAGATCTTAACTTTCTATTAATAAGTGTAATCGTGGTGGGGCTGTGACATAGCATAGAAGTAAAAGGCTATTATGGATCGTCCCTAGAACAATAAGTTCACGGATGCGAAGGCGCACCTGGATCAGAAATGAAAAGCCGTAAGGTCTCATACAATTAATCCTCCTAGCAGTTAATTCTGTAAGTCATCAGAATGAAAGCCGACAAGTCCCTGAGTGGATGCAGATGAAAGGATGCAATAATTAAGCTCTTCTCTCATATAATTCTCATATATATACCCGAAACCATAATTGTAGAATTTGGCAATGTTTGCACAATTTTGCCAGCCAAAAAAACCTTGGATGAACGAATTAGTTGTTGGAATAAGTAAATCGTACTATTGAATTCTTAGCATGTAGATTTTTCTTAACTGTTTTTACATTGTATTTTGGAAATACTATATAGCTGTTATTCGCAATTAGTAGACTAACTAGCTTAAATAACCACTAAACTTAGAATATTTTATCAGAGATAAGACAATTCTTTTGAATTTGATTGTCATTAATTTCTTTTTTTCATGCTGAAAAGCCAAATAAATAATTGGGAATTAGGGGAAATGCTTTCAGCTGCTGAAAAGTGAAATAAATGCTGAATTCAATGCCGAAAAGCGAAATAAATAATTTGAAATTAGGAGAAGTGCTTTCAGCTGATCTTACATCGAAAAATAAAGATTATTTTAGAATTTTAAATTACAACGGATAAATAAAAGTAGTATAGAAAGAGTGTCGTTTTTAGTTATGTTGTATTTTAAGGATGTTGTATTTAATTCATTTAGAATTGGTTACAGTTGCAAGTCATTTTATAATTCATCCATGCGAGAGTACAGAATTTGAAGTGGACCTGATTTGACCTTATTTGACCTGATTGGTACCTCCTTGAAGGGACCTGATTTGGCTTCTTTTTATAGTGTAATGAGGTCTTGCTGTAATGAAAGTAAACGTTGTAGTTTTTCAGAAACATTAAAAATATTAACAAGCAACTGTATTTGAGGGATGTTTCTAATCCCCCACCCCTTTAATTCTGTACCTGTGTCAATGGTATGATGTAGAAGTAATAGATTCTCTTTGAAGACTTTTGGGAGCGTCTTTGATGTCGTCAGGTCATGTAACATAATCGAAACAAGTCTACCCACTACTTCTTGGACCGACTCAGTGCGACATCTCGTGAAAGGTATTGAATGTGACTGTCATGAATTTTTGAGCAAAAACTTCGTAGAGTTTTTGGCATCTCCCAAGTGAGTTTTTCATTTCTTTTTTTTACAGTCGTCTATATTCATTATTTGTCTGACTTCCTAATAGATATATTGACGATTATAATAGATGAAAATACCTTTTTTTCAAAATATCTTTAGTTAAGGGCATTGAAATTGAATACCGTAAGTTTTGTGCAAGTCTTGTGATTTTGAAATTCCCAAGGAGTTTTTTTTTATTGGGAGGAGGGGGGGTTAAGTGGTCAATATTCATTATCAATCTGAATTTCAAACAGGTTTAGGGCATAGCATTAGTACAATAATTCATTTTTGTACGTATAAACGTACAAAAATTAGTCACCAGCGTATAGAAACCAAGCTATAAGACGTGCTGTGAAAACAACAAATTTTTAAATTGTTTTAAGAACTAGCAATTAGGGGGGTGAAGCGATTAATTGAATTAAAAACAGACAAACAAGCATATACAAAACGTTACATTTCATGAACCCAATTTAATTGTTTTGTTTTATTTTTTCAATACCAATTAAGTTAAATTTCTCACACAACACAAAGAAAACCAAATTATATTTAAATAATATTTGGGCTGCTGGAGTATTATTTAAACAAACAAAATTATATTTAAATAATATTTGTGCTTCTGGTGTACTGCTGAGCTCCATATGCAAGTCAAATTTAAATTGATCAAAATTATCTAATCCCTGTATGCATGGAATAAGCTCGCCAAGCTTGAACTTTTGAATCTGAAGTTTAGACGCTCCATAAATATTGAGAGAGCGTTCCTGCTTGAAGACAGGTGATGAACCTCAGTTATGTCTCTAAATATGTCGAACAGTATTTTATCATATGTCAAAAAGTAAAAAAACAATCATTTACGTAGCAAAGACTAAGCAAGCAAGGCTGTGCTGCTAAACAAGGACAACTAAAAGGATGAAGTGAACGAAATTTATTTACCTTCATCAATAGGAACTTTGTACTGTTTTGATTTTAGGTTTTCTGTCCCCTTTTTCTATTTCTTTTGCAAAGAAAATTCAAGATCAGATTTTGTTTAAGGCAGATAAAATGATACAAAAAGAAGAAAAAATGAATGTTATTTTTACCTTATCTGTTATATAATTCAGCAGCCAATAGTAACATCAGTTTGGATGAACTAAAATTGAAACCTTGTTTTGGCTGTATATAAGGGAGGTATTTCGTATGTCGGGTACCAGGGTGCTAATTTATGAAGATGTATGGGAGTAGGGAATTTGAATTTTTTTTTTTTTTTTTAGTCTGGGGGAGGAGGGTAATTTTGTTATTTTTTCAGTTTTTCATAGAAAATGCTTTTCCCTTTTTCAATTGAAAAAAGGTTATTTTCAATTGAAAATGCCGGAAAGGGTATTTTTCGTAAACTAGGAGAGGGCTATTGCCCTTATCCTCCACTTGGTGCCCCTGGGATGATGATGCTTATCGTAAGTGTAATAATTTATCACACTATTCTTTTAAGTTTAAGAATTAAAATTAAAAGTTTCCAAAAAGAGCTGAATTAGGCAATACTCTTTTATATTTCAACTGTCGGTCTCTTAGACTGATGTTCATTCTGTTATAAAATCTTCTTGTCAGGAAACAAATTAACGTTCTGAAATTTATTTATAATGTCATTTAACGATAAGATTTGCACTATATTGGGAATCTTTACAGGTTTTTGGGCGTAAGTTGTTGTGACACTGTTTGTGACGTAGTAAATTGTGAATCCTTACAGATTTGCGGACATAAGCTGTTGTGATGCATGGAACTTTGATGAAGTAACCACAAGCTTGGAAAAAACAGTCCAGCTATTTAATGGAGAAAAAAGTTGTCAAGTTTATCTTATTTTAAAAAAGATAGAAAGCCAAGAAGAACAAGAAAATACTCAAAGTGATGGCGCTAATGAGGTATTTATACTCACTGATAGGATTAAGAGGATTGTGCCACAGATTGCATTGAGCTTTATTTGTATGCTCTAGAATAGGTTACCTTGCCCACAAAGGAAATCACAAGATATCATGTGCACTCATTTTTCGGAGTCATGATGACGATGTAAGCCTTTTTT
>JAQQPU010010319.1:0-22367 GCA_029168905.1 Artemia sp. Kazakhstan ARC1039 | reverse complement strand
GCTTAAAACGAAAAAAAATATTTTGCTATTGAAGTATAAATGAAACTCAAAATGAACAGAAATTAAATGAACAATCAATGAAAACAAACATACAATAGATATTAATGTAAATGAATAAATAAATCTTAAAACGAGTGCAACTTAAATTGAATATGCAAATCAAGCTTGAAACGAACAAAAATCACTACAAACAAAAGTTTGGGTATCGCCTCCTTCTCTCACTGCAAAAGTCTAAAACCTACTGCGTCATTGGCACTTTACTGAAAACCAATTTTATTACAAATATTTTATTTTGTACTTAAATAATGAAAATAAACATTAAAATTTATAGTAAAATTTTGAACTGATTAACTTTCAGCAATTAATATCATTATACATTAAATATTCAGTTTAATTTATTAGTTCTTTCTAAAGTTGTTCAAGACGAATATAGTTTGACTATAAACAAGAGTTTGGATACTGCCCCCTTCTTTAACTGTAAATAAAAACCGAAAGCCTACTGCGTCATTGGCGCTTAACTGAAAACGAATTACAAATGTTTTCTTTTTCAGTTCTTTACAGCATTGAAAATAAAAATAAAATTACAGTGAAACAAATTCTTGAACTGATGAATCTTTCAACAATTAATAATATCATTATACATCAAATATTCAATTTGATGTTGTTTATACTTTCCAAGACTGTTCAAGACGCATATAGTTTTCAGTAAAGCACCAATGACGCAGTAGGCTTTAGACTTTTCAAAAAACAATTTTCAAAAAACTGGCTATCAAAATTAAGCTTAAAACGAAAAAAAATATTTTGCTATTGAAGTATAAATGAAACTTAAAATGAACAGAAATTAAATGAACAATCAATGAAAACAAACATACAATAGATATTAATGTAAATGAATAAATAAATCTTAAAACGAGTGCAACTTAAATTGAATATGCAAATCAAGCTTGAAACGAACAAAAATCACTACAAACAAAAGTTTGGGTATCGCCTCCTTCTCTCACTGTAAAAGTCTAAAACCTACTACGTCATTGGCACTTTACTGAAAACCAATTTTATTACAAATATTTTATTTTGTACTTAAATATTGAAAATAAACCTTAAAATTTATAGTAAAATTATTATCATTGTACATTAAATATTCAGTTTTATTTAATAGTTCTTTCTAAAGTTGTTCAAGACGAATATACTTTCACTACAAACAAGAGTTTGGATACTGCCCTCTTCCTTAACTGTAAATAAAAATGGAAAGCCTACTGCGTCATTGGCGCTTAACTGAAAACGAATTATACTACAAATATTTTCTTTTCCAGTTCTTACAGCATTGAAAATAAAAATAAAATTACAGTGAAATAAATTCTTGAACTGATGGACCTTTCAACAATTAATATCATTATGCATCAAATATTCAATTTGATGTTGTTTATACTTTCCAAGACTGTTCAAGACGCATATAGTTTTCAGTAAAGCACCAATGACGCAGTAGGCTTTAGACTTTTCAAAAAACAATTTTCAAAAACCTGGCTATCTGAAAGTTTGTAGCGGATGGGTTTCGGGAAAAAAGTGCGTGGGGTTGGGGCTAGTTGCCCTTAAATCTCTTGACTCTTAAAAAGTAAACTAGAACGCCTTCCCCCGGGTCCTCGGGGGTTGTATTGATACCGGATGTTTTCTTATTCGACCTTTGAACTGTGTTTAACAAAATGTCTATCTCGAAGTTTTCATCAGATAGGTTTGGAAAAATAAGTCGTGGGGGGGGGGCTAGCTTCCCTCGGATTTCTTTTGACTATTAAAAAGTGAGCTCGGGCTTTCAATTTCCATGAGCCCTCTCTGCAGTTTATGCGAGCATCCCTTTCATAAGAAACATATATGCGCTAACGCATAACTTACAACGCCTGCCCCCTGGCCCTGGGGGGTTGTGTCGACACCTGAGTTTTTGTTATCTGACTTTTGAGCAATTTTTAGCTTAATGGCTTTCTCAAAATTTTTATCGAATGCATTTGGGGGAAGAAGGGGCGTGGGAAGGGGTGCTACTTGCCCTCCAATCTCTTTTGACTCTCAAAAACTGAACTAGAACTTTCAATAGCCAACCAAATGAGCCCTCTCTAAAGTTTTTACGAGCATCCCTTCAATATGAACCATATATTCCCCCAGGGCATAACTTACAACGCCTTCACTCGGGCCCTGGGGGGCTGTGTCGACCCCGAAGTTTTCGTTACATGGTTTTTGAACTATTAAAAAAAATGGTTATCTCAAAGTTCTTATCGGATGGGTTTGAGGAAAAAAGGGCGTGGAGGGGGAGCTATGTGCCCTCCAATCTCTTTTTACTCTTAAAAAGTGATCTAGAACTTTCAATTTCCAATCAAGTGAACGCTCTTTGAAGTTTATACGACTATCCCTTCCATAAGAACCATATATGCCCCCAGGGCATAACTTACAACGCCTGCCCCCGGGCTCTTGGGTGTTGTGTCGACCCCGAAGTTTTCTTTATATGGTCTTTAAACTATTAAAAAAAATGGTTATCTCAAAGTTCTTATCGAATGGGTTTGAGGAAAAAAGGGCGTGGAGGGGGGGGAGCTAGGTGCCCTCCAATCTCTTTTGACTCTTAAAACGTGAACTAGAACTTCAATTTTTAATCAAATGAACCCTCTTTGAAGTTTTACGAGAATCCCTTCTAAAAGAACCATATATGCCCCCAGGGAATAACTTACAACGACTGCCCCTGGGTCCTGGGGGGTTGTGTCGACACCGGAGTTTTGTTTTATGATCTTGGAACTATTTTTAACAAAATAGCCTTCTCAAAATTTATATTGGATGCATTTGGGAAAAAAGGGCGTGGGGGAGGGTTGCTGGTTACCCTCCGATATCTTTTGACACTTAAAAAGTGAACTAGAACTTTCAATTTCCAATCAAATGAGCCCTCTGTAAAGTTTATACGAACATTCCTTCCATAAGAACCATATATGCCCCCAGGTCATAACTTATAACCCTTGCCCTGAAGACTGAGTGTCCTGCTCAAAGATATAATTTCCAGGACTTTCAACTACGTTGAACAAAATGGCTATAAAAAAATTTTGATTGGATATATTTGGGGAAATGGTGGGCGTGGAAGGTGTTTTAGTTGCTTTCCAATCATTTTCGATTATTAAAAAGGGCACTAGCCATTTCAACTTCCAATCGAATGAGCCCTTTTTAAAGTTTCTACGACAACGCTTTCTATAAAAACCTTATATGCCCCCAGGGCATAACTTACAACCCTTGCCCTGAGGGCTGTGGGGGGTCGTCACTTTCAAAGATCTAATTTCCAGAATTTTCAACTACGGTGAACAAAATAGCTATCTCAAAATTTTGATTGGATGTGTTTGGGGAAAAGGTCGGCGTGAGAGGGAGGTTAGTTGCCCTCCAATCACTTTCGACTATCAAAAAGGGCACTAGCCCTTTGAATTTCCAATCGAATGAGTCCTCTTTCAAGTTTCTACGACAAAGCTTTCAATAAAAACCTTATATGCCCCCAGGGTATAACTTACAACTCCTGCCCTGAGGGCTGTGGGGGGAGTGTCCTCCTCAAAAACTTAATTTCTATCTGGAAATCAACTATGTAGAACAAAATGGCTATCTCAAAATGTTGATTGGATGTGTTTGGAGAAACGGTGGAAGTGGAATAGATGTTAGTTGCCTTCCAATCACTTTTGACCCTTAAAAAGGGCACTAGAACTCTCAATTTCCAATTGAATGAGCTCGCTTTGAAGTTTATATGACGACCCCTTCCATATGAAGTGTCTCTGGGAAAAAATAATAATAATACAACATTGGAGCCGTATGGCCTTTACTATAGGCAACGCTATAGCGTTGCCGCTGATAATGAGGGAGATGATCAATTGACCAAAAAGGTAATGTTAGTTACAGTTATTGTAACTAATAACGCCAAGGGTATTAAGGTGAAACTTTTAGGGAACGTTTATGGGTAGTTTCAATTAAACGACAAAACTATATGCATGCAGGTTTTCAAAAGGGCATACAAGCAATATACAATGAAAACGTTCCCAGTGGAATAAGAACTGGTTATGTTTAGATTGTTCCTCGAAACAAAATAATACCAAAAATCAAGAATACACTATCTCTACTTCTTCGGAAGCTAGTGATATCCCACGACGCCGATTGTCAGGAATAAATTTTTCAAAAGCTAGTGATACCCCACGACGCCAATTGTCAGAAATGAATTCTTCCTTAAAAGAAATTTTAGATGATATGAGGTCGCCCCCCTTTGCGCAGCCTTGCCAAATGGGTGGTAAAGCTATCATTGCAGTCCATAGCGAGCGTAAGACTAGTCCCCTACCAGTTTTAACCAGTGTTGCCAGTTGACAGACTTATTTTCTGCTAGGAACTAAAGATGCCAGTGCCCAGACGGATTATCAACTTATGTTAGGTACTAGTTATGTCTCCTGCCAGACTGAAGATCTATTAGTGCTAATTTTGAATCTAATTGTGAACGTTGCAACTCCTTTAATTTCCCTAACATTTCCCCATTTAACGTGATAAAAAATTGAAAAATTAAAAATATCAAAAACTTGCTCACTGGATATTCCTGTCCCACTTATTAAAGCCTTCAGTGATTACCTCTCAAAGCTCCTCTCTATTTTTTTCAATCAATGCGCTCAATCTGGACTGTCCCCTTTCCTTTGGAAACAAGGTTTCATAACTCCAATAAAAAAGAAAAACGGCAAGCCTGGCTTTGATTGCATTCGTCCTATCTCTCTGACTTCTATCTTTTCAAAATTATATGAAAGCTTTCTTGCTGACTGGCTCAGGGACCAAGTCCACCCCCTCGTTGACCCTAGGCAGTTTGAAAATCTTGTATCTACATCAACCTCACATTACCTTATCCACCTAACTAGCTTATCCACCCAGACTACTTGAGAGACCAAACAGCTGGCTAAACCTAATTTATATTGACCTACAAAAGGCTTTCGACCTGGTTAACCATAATATCTTGATAGAAAAACTTATCAAAGAGTTCCTGGTCGAAAAATTTTTAGTCAAGCTCGTTGCCTCATTTCTTTCAAACAGATCACAGGCAAACAAATATCAAGATTGCTACTCAAGCCACCTTCGTATTCACAATAGTATTCCCCAAGGTACTATTCTTGGCCCCTCCTGTTTTCCGTCATGATCGACAGTTTTTCAATGGATTACCGTGACAGGTGGAAATTTGTCGACGACGTAACAGTTTTAGTGACGTATTATAAAAATATTTATAGCACCCCAATGGGTATCCTCCATGACATTGCAGGCACGGCTTCTTCTCTTGATATAACGGTTAATCCTTGTTTTGTCCACCATAGTATCTGTCAGTTTCCTCAAGTCCCCTCCTCTGTTTCTTCATCCTATTCCTCCTGAGATTTCTGCTAATTCCTTTAAACTCCCAGGTGTTACCATATCTTCTGACTTGAAGTGGGACACCCATGTAAATAACATCTAGCGTTAAGCAAACTTGTCACTTTCTCTTCTGAAACTTCTGAATAAATTCAATTGCCCCCCCCCATCTCAGTTACTCAAGGTATTTGTTTCTTTTGTACGTCCTCTAGTCTAGTCTAGAAAAAAAAAATTGTGCCTCCGTTTCGGGAAGTCAGCACAAATAAACTCCCGTACTGAAAACCTCTTTACGAGTCGCAAAAAAAACAAGTTTTTTTTAACTGAAAGTAAGGAGCGACACTAAAACTTAAAACGAACAGAAAATTTCCGTATATGAAAGGGGCTGTTCCCTGCTCAACGCTCCGCTCTTTGCGTTAAGGTTTTTTATTGTTTTATAAAGCAGAGTTGTGAGAAAGAGTCAAACTTGAGCGAAAAGAGCGGGGCCTTGAGCAGGGAACAACCCCTTTCATATACGGAATAATTTCTGTTCGTTTTAAGTTTTAATGTCGCTCCTTACATTCAGTTAAAAAAAAATTGTTTTTTTTATTTAATTTTTAACGTTTTTAAATTAATGCAGGTTTTGATTTTGGCTCACCGTACATGAAAAATTAAAACAGTATTTGCATATTAATTTCACTTTTTTTTGGGTAGATGGCTTTCTCGAAAGTTGTTTAGTTTTATTTACGAGTGTTTTTATTAGTAATAAGTATATGTAACTGACGAATTAACTTACGTAACGAACTTCTATATTCGCATATTTTATTACGTATATCAGGAGGGTTTGCCCCCCTAGTCGATACCTCGCTCTTTACGCTAAAGTTCAAATTTTTTCCAATTCTTTAAGAATGACCCCTTAATTACAAAGGCCGTTAATTAGAATAAATAGCTCTCATGAAAGTACTAAAAAAAACTTTAGCGTAAAGAGCGAGGTATTGACTAGGGGGTGAACTAAATCACATACGTAATATTTTCTGTTCGTTTTAAGTTATGATGTTGAAAAGTTTTCAGTTGAAAAGCTTTTCAGTTGAAAACTTGTTTTTTTTTTATTTAATTTCTGAACGTTTTTTAAATTATGCTGGGATATCCGGCGCCCCTTCATATTCATGTCCCTTCCCCCATGAAAACTTCTTCCATTTGAATATACTCCCGCGTATACTCAGAATTGTATATAACATTGTATATAACAGAATTTTATATGTAAACATTGGGCAAACTTTATAACTTGCAGCCCTTCCCCCGGGGACTGTGGGGATTAAGTCATCCTAAAAGACCTACTTAGTATATTTTTTGACCATGCTGAACAAAATGGCTATCTCAAAATTCTTATCGGGTGACTTTGGGAAAAAATGAGCGTGGGAGTGGGCCTAGTTGCCCTCCAGTTTTTGGTCACTTAAAAAAGGCACTAGAACTTTTATTTCGGTTAGAATTTGACCTCTCATGATATTCTGGGATCACTGGGTCGATATGATCACCCCTGGGAAAAAAAAAAATACAAAAAAAAAACAAATAAACACGCATCCGTGATTTTTCATCTGGCAAAAAATACAAAATTCCACATTTTTGAAGATAGGAGCTTGAAAGATCTACAATAGAGTTCTCTGATACGCTGAATCTAATGGTGTGATTTTCATTAAACTTATATGACTTTTAGGGGGTGTTTTCCCCTTTTTTTGAAAATGAGGCAAATTTTCTCAGACGCGTAACTTTTGGTGGGTAAGACTAAACCTGATGAAAGTTTATATATGGTAATAAAACTCTGTTTCTTGATGAAACTTATATATTTAAAATCTGCATAAGAATCTGATTCTTTTGATGTATCTATTGGTATTAAAATTCCTTTTTTTAGAGTTTCGGTTACTATTGAGCCGGGTCGTTCCTTACTTACAGTTCGTTACCACGAACTGTTTGAAAATCAACCAAAATCCTGACCCGTAAGTTTGCCACAAATTTAAATTTTTTTGTGTATATTATTTTTTTTTGGAAAGTTTGGTTATTTTATTTGTTATTTTTGTTTATATTTTTATTTTATGACTTATAAAATATTCTATAATTATGACCTATATTTATGAGTTTTGTATTTTCTGACTGTTACCTGTTGTCTTTCGTTACAGTGGTAGCTATATGTCTTTATTGTATTATTTTGTTATTATATTTTTATTTTTTTATTTTTTTACTAAGAAATGTGAATTTGGCCCACTAGAGTTTGGGATAGTCTTTTTGCCAATAAACATCTATCTATCATATCTATCATATGAAAACAAAATATATTTTAAATGTTTTCACTTTTTTTACTTAAATAAATAAAATATTATTAAAACTTTAAGAACAAATATCAGTATGTGCATATTAAACTGACAAGCCATGGTCATTTTTTTTTTCAGTAAAGTGCAAGTTGTGTTCTGGCCTTAAGATGGCATGGAGGTTGTCAGCCCTACTCATGTTAATTTTTGCCTGTTATGAGTTTGACTCGGTTATCTATTGTAATTTCTGTTCGATTTGAGTTTCATTTGCTTATTGATGGTGATTTGTGGTAGTTTTACGCTTGGAAGGTTGTTTACAGAAAATGTAAAGCTCGCAATCCATTCAGTTATGGAACTTGTACAGCTTTAGTCACTTTGACTGTGAAATCCGTTTGAAATATTGTCAATCTTTTGACATTTTGTATGCTTCAGTTTTCGTGTGATCTCTTCACCTCACGAAATAGATCAATACCTATGTCTTTATCAGTATTCATTTAAAAAGAGAAGTGGCTTTCTTTTAGTTGTTTTTTCTTGTATTTTAAACACTATAATTTTTATTTAACTTGGAAGATATTACAAATATATTTTTAAGTTATGCCTTTTCTTCCTATTTTAACTTAAAAGGACATTATAGTACCATTGAGTAGTCTTATAACACAATCTCCTTGGAGTCCTTTGGAGGCTCCGAAGTAAACACAAATATCTTTCACCTCTTTGTCTTAGGAAAAATCTCCCTTTTTATAATCCTAGGTTATATCTGCATTTGTCTGATATCAATGGTCTTTCTAAAAGGACGTCGTATATAATTGAAGCCATTCAGTCTACACTATAAGCAATTTATGAAATATACATTTAAAAAAATGTTTTAATTGAGGTAAGTCTATGAAGGCTCTCAATAGAAAACATTAAAACGTTCTGAAAAATAACGTTCGTCTTATGCAAAAAAAATGTGATTTGAAAACGACAATTATCATTATTGATATTTAATTATTTATTGCTGCTGTATTTGCGTTCCAAAGTATTAGCTAAAAAAACTGTTCAATTTTTAAATCATAGGTACAGAAAGAAATAAAATTTTTTCCTCTTTTACTAGTTACAAGCATATGATGGTATTATTTTTTAGGTGTGAGCCATTTTGAGATGAAGATAATAAAAATATTTAACTATAATTAAAGGTAGTTGGCTCCTGGAAGGTATCATAAGCCCCTAGCTTTCAGTTCTGCGGCATATTTTTTGTCTTTGAATTTTACTGATCAAAAGGTCCAGCTTCCACTTATTTCTTATTCTATTTCGAGTTTTATCATGGTTGGTCAGATTGGCGTTAAATCTTCAACAAAGATTTAGCTAATTTCATGGAAATTCAAATTTAAAGCGACTACAAAAGTTCTAATGAAATATTAGGTATCCAAATAAGTTTCAATGTGAATTAATAAAACTTAAGTTTATGACTTTTTTGCAGTTTTCCCCGCAGGAATTCTGCAGCCTTTCTTCTATTCGAAAGAATTTCCCAAATCATTGAATTACGGAGCAATTGGTGTTGTTATTGGGCATGAGATTACCCACGGATTTGACGACAGAGGTAACAATCATGTGTTTATTCCTTCTTATTTTAGTCTTCTATCCATCTCTCTCCCCGTTTCCCTTTCCGTCTCTCTCTCTCCCTCTCTCTCTCTTTCTCTCTCTCTCTCTCTCTCTCTCCCTCTCTCTCTCTCTCTCTCTCTCTCTCTCTCTCTCTCTCTCTCTCTCNTCTCTCTCTCTCTCTCTCTCTCTCTCTCTCTCTCTCTCTCTCTCTCTAATCTCATTCCTGGAAAGTTTAATGAAAGCTACGACAACTTCTTAGCTCCTTAAAAAGCATCAAATTCTAAGATATTTGATTAAAATTAAATTTCAAGCGTTTGAATCGCCCAATACTTAAATAAACACCTGTTATTACATATTGTATATATTTTTGGAGATGTTTAATCTAAAACGTACATTTTTATGGGAAAATACCCTTTTCCGACTATAAAGCGCATCATATTTGTTTGCCTTTCCCTACTTTCGAGAAAATAATCAATTCAACCATGGCATCAATGCATTATTCTCAAAGGATTTTTATAGGTCTAGACTTCCTTGCTAAGGCTATGTCTGTAGCAAAGGTCCCATCTGTAGTAAAATGTACCCTCAGCAAAATTTTATTTTGAAGCATATTTTTGAGAAGGAGGCAACATTGTTAGAAGGCAAAATCAAACACCTGGTGAAGCTTAGCAACAAATAAGAAGATAATTTTTTTCGCAAAACTAATCTGTCTGTAGAAGTTTCGATAAATACAATCTACTCATTTTAGCATAATACTACTTCTTATTCATTATGCAAAAAAAAAACAGTTATTTCTACTTCTTCCTAATCCTATACGGCAATATCAGAGACAAATAACAAGATTTATATCGAAGCGGCTAATGTTCAAAGACATTCTACTGCCATCTAATATGTCCCGGGAAGACGAGTGGTAATACTTGACGGAATCATCAGTGTGGTACAGCAAAGTTGAAAATAGGGGCGTTTTTTCACTCATCAGTGTGCTAAGATCTTATATCTTTTGTCAGAAAACGCTTTAAAGTGAAATCTTTGAACAAAGATCTTACATCTTAGGTCGTTTTTGTGCAAACGTCTTTCATCATTCTGATCTGATCAGCGGTCTGAGAACAATGATGAGTAGATCATCAAAGTTCTCTCGTCATTGTTCTATATGGCAAAATAGTGGCGGTCTTCACACTTTTTGCTAACATCAGTCAGCTGTAAGATCTTAGAACAAAGATGAGTTAAAAAACGATAATCTTTGCAGAAAGATGTAAGATCTTAGATGTAAGATCTTAGTGCTAAAAAACGGGCCTAATACTGAGCTAGCACTGCATAACAAGTTTAACAAACATCAACCCCTAGAATAGAACTGAGATTCTTCCTCTTTCTATGATGATTAATCCTTGTAACCGTAAGAGATTTTCAAGCCAGATGTTTTCATTTCGTAATAATTTTTTGGTAAAAAGTCGCCTATTTATTCTTTTTCAATAGGTTGTATTAATGGAGACATCTTTGAATGTCTAAACTTAATTTTTCAGGTAGGCAATATGACAAAAAAGGAAATCTTCAACAGTGGTGGAATAATCAAACGATTAAAGCTTATAGAAACCTCATAAACTGCTTTGTTGAACAGTACGGTAAATACAAAATCCAAGAAATTGATCAAAATCTAAACGGAAGACTGACCGTGCTTGAAAACATTGCAGACAATGTGGGACTTAAAATCGCTTACAAGGTAAGTTCCTCATGTAACTAGATTTTAAATATTAAATTGAATATCACACATCGAGGTAGCAAGATTACCACCTCTGGCTAATTTCTGTGAAGAAAAAACCTTTCATCTATTAACATTCCTATGCATATTTTCTAGCTTCACATAGATGAATGTCATTAAAACACTATTTAACTAAAAATATCTAAATTTATTAAAAACAATGTATTGAATTGAATTCCTACTTAAATGTAAAGAGAACTCGGATGTTTAGTGCATAGAATGAGCAAGTAAACAAGAATACTGATTGGGGGGGGGGGGAATTTATGTTTCTTGTTCTATGATACCCAGGGATTTTGGTTAACGAAGAATCTCACAATTATTAATTTTGACAATCAACAAAATCTTTTCGTGCTAGAATAGACGAAATGCAGCCTAAACGCTTGCTAATGAGACAGAACAAGAATTGGGTCTCTATTTATTTATTACCTCTGTAGTTGGGCATGACATATTAGTATATCGTATAATATATTTGGAAAATAGTTTAAACATTTAAGCAAATAGTTCTAAGCAGGCTCTTTAGCTGGTAGCCCACCTTTTAATGTCAATTCAATAAATGAAAGTCACAAAGGATACAAAATAATGTAAATAAAAGGTGAAATCAGCAAATCCAGGTGCGTTCTGATCACAAAGCAAAGACGCGCAGATATCGCGTAAAATAGCTTTATTTTGGGCCTAATCATTATAATTTAATGGTGTTTGATGTAATTGACAGTATTCCATGGTCTTTGGTGGGAACTGACATTATTGTCAATAGATATCAGTAGGGAGCTTTCGAAAATAGCTCTCAAACATTACCGACATCCCTTTGAATATAGTACTGAAAATTATATGCCCTAAACTATTAATAGTCTTATCATGTCAACATTGAAAATTAAAAAAAAAGTAACACCTAACAGCAATTATCCTATTTCAAGGAACATTGTATAGATTCTCGTTTTCTTTTAAACCCTACAAACCCTACACAACCAATTGTGCTTCCCAAAATAGCGCTTCATGTTCAAAGTCAAAATACAAACGATGGTTCCACACCATTTTCGATCAGAATAATCATTGAAGTGAAGGTTACTTTCAGAGGAAAATTAATCTCCTAGTGAGGAATACGCCAGAGGAATGAGAGAAATGATATTAAGAGGTTTCTGTATTTACCATCTTGCACTTCAGCATCACCATCCGGATAAATGCTTATTAGTAGCCTAGTTTCTAGAAAGTCCTCACTATAATCATTTGCTGTTCCTTGTTAGCTCAAAGTATCAAAGATTATTTTTATGCATGTCAACGCATATGGTAATGAAAAACCATTGTAGTACTAATTAAAAAACTTCTTTGCTGATGGAAATCGAAAGTTAAACTAAATATTTAAATAAGAATATGTATTTATAAAACTAGTGTTAACAACCGTCTGATGCTATTTCCCTATATTTCTATGATTAATTAAGAAACAGTTTTTCCGCGAAATAAGTTTTTTAAAGAAAAGTAAAGAATTCCATTAAACCAAAAATGAGCAAAAATAAAATAAAATAATCTACAAAGCGTGAATCTACCACAAATCAGCATCGATAAATAAATGAAACCCGAAAAGAACAGAAATTACAATAGCTAACCGAGTCAAACTCAAAACGAGCAGAAATTAAAATGAGTAGGGCTCAAAACCCCTATGCCTTCCTAAGGCCAGAACATAATTCGCACTTCACTGAAAAAAATATAAATGTTTTTATTTTCATAACTTTAATAAATCAAATAATATTAACATTTTGATTGCTAAATATCAGTATATGTATATTAAACTGACAATTCACATTCATTTGTGTTTTTTTCAGTAAAGTGCAAATTATGTTCTGGCCTTGGGAAGGCATAGGGGTTTTGAGCCCTACTCATGTTAATTTCTGCTCGTTTTGAGTTTCACTCGGTTATCTATTGTAATTTCTGTTCCTTTTGGGTTTCATTTATTTATCGATGCTGATCTGTGGTAGTTTCAAGGTTGGTAGATTATTTGATTTTATATTTGCTCATTTTTGTTTTAATGGAGTTCTTTACTTTTCTTTGAAAAACTTATTTTATGGAAAAAGTTTTTAAATAATTAAAAGAAGGATTACTTATTGTTATACTTACTTATTCAAATTATTTACTTGACAATTCCGCCGTAATATTCTCTCCATACGCAAGATCGTGCATCCAAAGAAAAAAAAAAACAAATGAAAACAGTTCTGTAGGAGAATTCAGGTAATTCTTCCCAAAATTTTTGAAATGAAAACAAACTTAGCTTATAATACCGTTTATCGCACCACCACAAGAAATGATTTTTTTTGGAATTTCGATTCTTTTTTAAGTAATGAATGGCTTTTTTATTTAGGGACAGGTCAAATAACTCCCTAAGTCTAAAGGCAGATTTCTGTTGAGCTAGCAAAATTTCCCACAAGCATGTCGATATGCAAACCTCTCCGCTTAGTTAACCTTTTGTGTTGCAGCTACTCGCCTTGAGCTACTCTCTTAAGTGTTACTAATTTTATTTTTTTTAAACAAAGAATTAAAGGTTTATTTCTTCTTTAAAAAATTACAAAAAGAAACGACACTATTTTTCCCTAGATTGGGGGGGATTAGAAACTATATCAGAAAAATAAGTTTTGAACTGAAACTAGGGAGTAACATTAAAACTTAAAACGAACAGAAGTGATTCCGTAAAACAAAAACGATCATTGCAGTGTTGTTTTTAAACTAAATTTTAATCAAAAACGAGCTGATATTAATTTAAAAACAAAGCTTTCTGGGGGAAGTAAAGAGCGAAGTTGAAACTTAAAATGAACAAAAATTATTACTTCACAGCCGATCTAATATATATCAATAAAACTAGTGCAAATAAATTAACTGGTAATATTTCTCTATGTTTTTAGGATTACAGAAAACTTGCGCTTTACTGAAAACACAAAAAATATAAGAGTTTCGGCACGGTAAAAATAAAAATTAAAGGTACTTTTAACAGTATAAAAGTAAAGGATTTTTAGATTGTTGCTTTAGTTATTTATTTTTTCGTTTAATTTGGCATCACTTTTGCACAATGAGCTCAGTTCAATGATTGACTGTCCTTTTGGATCTGAAAAAGACATTTCATTATAATTTGTAGACTAGTTCGAAGTGAAGGAATCTTATTAGTATTAAAACTACAAACTTGCTTTAAAATTTGTATCACAACTTGAAATTCTCCGTTTTATAGACAGAAATAACTGGATCTCCAGGGTCCGTATTATGGTTGATATGTTCTTCATTTCGAGTAATACTAGGTGAGATCAAGATGTTACCCGATAAATCAATCCATTATTTTTTACGCTGTTTTATAGCTGTAAACTTATTATTTTTATGCCTAAGGTTTTAAGAAAATTTTAATTGTATACTGAAAGTTACTGATGTCACAGCTCCTGTAAGACTACAAAAAAAGTTATAGATTAGTTTGTCGTTGTGAGGCTACGTATTTACTTTTAACTCCCAAATCAATATTCTTGTTTTTTATACTTGGCTTTTGTGTTTTCATTAAAGTGCTAGTTTTTTGTAATTCTACTTACATAGGCAAATATCACCAGTTGATTTATTTGCACCAGTTTTATTGATATATGTTAGATAGGCTGTGAAGTAATATTTTTTGTTCGTTTTAAGTTTCAACTTCGCTCTTTACTTCCCTAGGAAAAACTTTGTTTTTTAAATTAATTAAAAACTTAGAGTCGTTAGTTTTTAGGTCAAATTAGCAAAATTTTAAACACAATTCTGGATCAATTATAAATCGGAACCGCACTATTTAATTTCCCACCGGCGTCTTCTCCAAATCTGCAAATCTGCACATTATTTAAGAAAAAAAGCCCCCTTCCTTTGGCATATAAATCCTCTTATGGAAAACTTTTGAAAGGTATGGTGTGTCTTAACCCCTACCTGAAAGATCTGAAAGCATATTTGTGCTTGGAAAATCTAGGAACCACCACCGCTTATTCTATCATCTCGTTCTGTCCGTAGTATTTGCAGCAGTCAATAGCCCTTTGAAAATCCCAAGACGAACTCCAGAATCGACTTCCATCGACCTCTTCCAAATAAAAAACTACCTTTTTTCACTGGTTACAATACAAGAGAATGAGCAAGTTCTGCATCTCTATATAAAACAAAGCAAGTGATTGAATGATTATTTTAGTCGAACGATCTAGACAGGAGATTTAGCTGCTTGAGCCAGCCTGTGCTTACCTTACTTTCGACACATCCAATAATAATAATTACACTTAACACATCCAAAACCTGTGCAATATTTTTAACAAATATCAATCCGTTGTTTATTTTAATGATATGCCGCAATCACAAATCGCCAACCGAAATCTAGATAATTGTGATGCACTAAACTGAATCACTGATATCAATATTAGTAGAGGACGGTTTTGGTTAGTAATTGCCAACTTCAATATAATGACTTCTATTGTTTTAACTTTCAGGCCTATAAAAAGTGGGTGGAGCATAATGGTAAGGAAGAACTTTTGCCTGGATTAGCCTTAAGCCATGAACAGCTTTTCTTCTTGAGCTACGCACAAATATGGTGTGAACTTACAAGACCAGAGGAAGCAGTAAGCAGATCAAGAACAAGCAGGCATCCTCCTGGATATTTGAGAGTCAGAGGACCACTGTCAAACCTCAAACAATATGCAATGGCTTACTCCTGCCCTACAAATTCAGAGTTTAATCCTGAAAACAAATGTTCAGTTTTTTAATAATTTGTTCCCAAATTTTTTCTTCTTTTTTTTAATATTATAATAGTTTATTCCACGAAAATAAAATTGCCGAAACAGTTAAAGATTTACTAATGAGTGCATATATAGATACTGAGTTTTATTATTATTTCTTTTTTTAATTGTAGCTTCTTTTGTTTACATTTATTTTAGTTTGAAAACTTCCTTTAAATTGCATCGTGCAGGCGTGAAAGAATTGTTTCTTGTTATATGCCTGCCAGTGATGACTTCAAATTTTGGTCGAGGATTCTGGGATGTCCCAGTGTAGACGCCGCACCAATCTGCTCCCACTCCCTCTCCACAGCACACTTGAATGACTCTATGGTTTAAGATTGAATTGCTTAATTGGTTATGGAGTTCCAAAGCTGAGAAACACGGTAGGAAAAGAAATGGTAGCGTTCTCTGCTAATGGTAATTAGTAAAGTAGTTTTCTGGGAGTTTCCCCAGGTTGTCTGGTTGAGATTGTAAAAAGAAGGCTTGAGCTAGGGCTGGCTTGCAGATGCTTAAAGCTTTGATGACGTCACCCCTTTTACTTCAGTAAGCAAGGTTGGAATTTTCAACCTTTAATACCTCCTTTATTATCTTTGGGAATTCAAATATGGTACTCAGCAGTCAGTACAATTTTAATATATCAAACTGCACTGAAGAATAAGCAAAAATTGCTTCTCTCCCTCCCACAGTATGTGAAACTTCAACAAAAATAAGGAAAACGAAAATTAAAATAGAGCATGAAAATAATGTACACTTTGAAATAACTTTTGGTTTTTAGGAGTTTTACAGAACATGTAAGCTTTCTTAGCATGTTAGATCTGAAAGTATGTGTTGATTTTTGTACGTATGTTGTATTGAAAGTATGATTGTTGTATTATTAGGCAATTGTGGATAGACTCAAAAACGGATGTGAAGCTTAAGCCACAAAGACGAGTTATCTCAACACCCAGAAAGAGAATTAGTAAAAAAATAACTTAACACCAACGGCCACTGGGCTATTGGTGCTTCTTTGGTTATTCTATTTTGAGATAGGTATGCCTACTTTTTTTTACTTTTTTTACAAGAGCCTTTCTTTGCATTGTCAAAGTGTCCACCATTTTTATACCTTATCCTATAAACCCCAATCGATAGCTTTAAATTGGCTGAGGCAGCAATGCTCGTCCCTTAAAAGAAAGGAAAGAGTTCCCATCACTCGCCAGTCATTAGCGATAAGCAGCGCCTGATCCTCAGAACTGCAACTAGTGAAAGAACGTCTTTCTACGATCTCAGATTACTCCTCAAGGGATTAGGCTAGGGTTCACACCATGGTTTGCACTTCATTGGCCCATGACAATTGACCCCTGGGTGTAATATTGGCAGCCATTACTGGGTTCAATCCATCCAATCTCAAAAGCATATTCCGTAAAAAATATTAGCTCATGGTTAGACCTGTGTTGCCACAGTCAGAGGTTTCCTGTATAACTTCATAGGTTTTTTTGATGGTCACAGGTTCACAGGTTTTTGCCGCGGAATGGTAGAAAGTCACAGGTTTTGTGCTAAAGGCTCCTAATATGACCTAATATTCTGCTAGAAGTTGAAATGTGTAGAGCTCACATTTTCAAATTATTTTAGTGATTTTGAGACGACATCTATGTATCATAAATCTAGAGCTTCATCACATTAATCACAAATGTCAGCCATGTCCATTTTGAAACAACCATTTTGAATTGAATTGAAAAAGACGATAGGTCGGAGGGAAAAGGCTTTTATATTATTGAATTTTTTCCCTGTATAAACCAATTTGCATAAATTATCTGTCTGTTATTAGATTGCAAAAAGTGTCTTTTAAGCTTTTTTTTATAAGTCTTTTAAGCTGCTGCTTCAGCAGTATCTAAAACCTTGCCAGACTGGTTAGAGTCTTTTGTGCATGACACAATACACTACATTACCCATAGTCCAAAGAGGATTGGAGAATTTCATGACCACCAGAAGTTTGCTAAAATTGAAGTGATACAGTTGCTATCGGTGGTTTCTACGAGATGATTCAGCTTTGAAGCACCCATCAGATAGCTATTAGAAACCTGGAATGCTTTGTTATTGTTTTACGGTTGTCACGCGTTAGGTGAGGGCACTGCAGACAAGGCGAGCAAAGAGAAGGCACTCAAAATATATACAACGCTTTAAACAATCCTGTCACGAAGGCCTCTCTCTATTTTCTTGCCCACGTTCTTGGGATTACCAACTCCCTAAACACTGACTTTCAGAGCAATGACATAAGAATCCGTAGGCTGGTGAGCAGCTTCATTACGACGTACGCAATATTACTCCAATTGTTCATAAGAAAACGCCTGATACTGGTAGTGAAATCACCTTTCTCCATAGATCTGGTTCCTGCTAAGTATCTTGAACTTGATGACATGAAATTAGGCACCAATACCGAATGTTACCTGGAGGAACGCGGATGAAGGATTGCTGAGGAATCACTCAAAGCCTTTAAGGTCAACTGTCTGAGGTTCTGCGATCAGATGAGACAAAGAATAAGCTGGGAAGATCCAATTTTGTCCAATCTTAAGATTTTGGATCACTGCGTTGCACTTGGGTCGGAAGAGGTGTTCATTATTTGCATTCTCGTGCGCTTTTCAACGCTTCTGGAAAGCGATGCAACGATTGTAGAACGCAAGAGAGAAAGCATTGACCGTCAGCTGCAAGAGCTCAGGTTGAGCCGAGTTGATCTTGGTCAAGATCTGGTCGACCAACCATCTGGTTTCTCGAAGAGTATTTTGCATCTAAAGAACGGAATTGGCGAAAAAAAGTTTGCTGATCTGTCGACCTTTATGTTGCACCTCTGTTGTCTTCCCCATACAAGCACTGTTGCAAAGCGACAATTCCTGAAACCTCACACTCCGACACTGAATAGATTACTGACTTTGATGGGGTGAGTATTTCGTTGCTTCTATGCATTCCAGCTCCAATGCAAAGGTTCGGCTCGTAATTGTTCCTCGTACCAAAGATAATTTTGGTACGCTCATTAAATCGTAAAGACTTGAGAGGAAATTGTTACTGATTGATAAAAATAAACCAATGACTTATCTTACGGTGGATACTAGGCCAAAATGTTGGAATGAGCTTCAAGAACAGATTAAATAAAAACTTAACGAAAGAAAAAACTTAATGTTCCTTCAAGAAGAATCAGATTGTAAAGAGACTATTAAAAAATTATTAGATTATTAAGATTTCAGAAAGTTTCCCGTTTATTTTCCAAAATTGGTCTTTTTCTTAATGTTGAGAATTGTGAGTTTCTAGTTTTCAATGGTTGAACTACCTCTAATGTTCCCTTAGTTCGTCGTGGTTTTTCTATACCCTCTGTTCCTATTTTCGATGTTTGGGTATCACTGTTACTAAATCAATTTCTAGCCTTCGCCAGTACACTGTTCGTGATGTTAAAAAGGAATTGGTTTTTCTAAGATTGCTGCCAATCAAGGGAAGTATAGCAGACGAGAGCTGGGTAGGCTATATTCTACTTTTTGTGATCATTCTGTCCTTTACCTTTCTGGTCTTTCCCCTTTTAAAGAAGAAAGACGTTAAACAAATCCAGTCTTTTTATTTCAGATATTGTAAATTCTACTTTATCTCCCCCCCCCCCCTTGGCATAGTAGTGGTAAAATAATTCGTAAGTTTGAAGTTCTCGATGTAACAGCAAAGTTGGCTGTGCTGCAAGGAAGGCTTTCAGATTCATCTTTTTGTCGTTTTTCGCCTCATCATTCTTTGGTCCGTCTTTTTGGTTAATTTCATTGTAGTGTATTTTACTTCATTTTTTCTCTTTTTTTTCTTGTCTTACTCACAACTTTGTGTATGACATGGGTTATAAGTACATTATTATTATTATTAGGGATATAACCGAGAAAAGCCAGGTAACTAGAACAGACCTAAGAAATGCAGCGTAAATGGATTTAATGTTTTGGTCCAGAATCAGCATTGCCCAAGGACATGTTTTTTTTCAAAATTCTTGCTTTAGGATTCGCAATAGGAATTAGAGAAAAATATCTCTTTACATTGGAACAGATTTCCCTTCAGCCTCTAAAGATTTCCTTTCAACCATCAAGGAAAATTTTATACATCTGAACCTAGCATTAGGTAACTGTTGATAGTATCTGTCTCTTTTGCAGGGTTTAAGCTAAAGGTGGGATTTATAATATCATGACTTGGATCAGTTGTGACTTATCAACCAATATCATTATATCAACCAATCAAATCAACCGATTATGACTTGGATCAGTTGTAACTATCAATCAATAGCATTATATCAACCAATCAAATTGTTGTGTTTTTACGCCAATCTTGTTTGCCAAGACCTGAAGAACCGTAGTAGTGATAATTGTTTTTTTCTTCATTCGAAAACGTCGCAGCATTTACTTGAGAATCATATGCAAGCGGTCTAGTTTAAACCTTGTGTGCAAGACGAACGTGGCTGGCTAATTTTCGGTGCCTATGGCTTTAGATTAGAAGTTGCCAGAAATTGTACTCGGATCATCAAAATTTAGCGTGGTTTCTAAGAAAACAGGTGGATTGCTTTGAAAATATGATTTGTGAGAACTTGAAATTCATTCCCCTGTTGCCCTTTTGAAAACTGTAATATCATAACCTAAGTTGCATAGAGCTGAATGTGGGTGACCAAGTTTGATGTCTAGTGATTGCTTTAGACCTCGGCAAAATTAAAGTGCGAATACTCCTTTTCTTTTTGTATGATCTACCAACTTATTTTACTTCTGCAAGAAGTTTTGCTTTGTGTTAGTTAAATACAATTCTTTAAATTAGATTTCTGGTCCGTCAAGTTTGGAAATGCTCAAAATTTAGGAATACTTTGCATGATTTTAACTTAAATTAAACAAAAATGCAGTGAAGACTTCTTCGCGAGATAATTCAGCCCTAAAATAATTAGCCTTAAGTAGCTCAGGGCTACTTCTAAATGTTCAGAAAACGGCAAGATAGAGGAGTTGTTAAACAATTTTAACCACATGACCAACCAGTTGGCTGAGTGGTTAATATGAACGACGTCTTTTGTTCTAGATTCCGAAATCTGGTGGAGGAATCTATTAATGAAGACTGAACTTAACAAAGTTGTTTTCCAACAAACTACATCTTTTTATTTTACCTTCCATTATCTTGCGAACTTCTATCAAAGCAACGTAATTTGCTATTCTATCTCCTTACATCATAAGTTGCGCTATGGGGCGAAACTTACAAAATTTGATAGAAAATGCACGAACCAAAAAATTGATAGTTCCTGCCTGGTACTGCGAATAGATTTTTAGTCTGGGAATTGGGATTTCTATCAGGTTTGCACATGATGTTTAAGGAAAATCGTATGTGTCTGAACTTAAGATGCAATTACACGATGCGGAAAACCGTGCAGAGGTGATCAAACGTTTTTCCATGCAGATTGAACAATTTTATTTTCAAGTTTAAGACCATGTAGGTCATCGTAGGTCAAAATAGACATTTCGCTACTGCAGCCGTTCGGACCTAGTCACACCCATAGATCCTTAATAGCTACCGAAGATCAACGAGTCGCATATTTTTTGCATAACTAATGCAATTATCGAAGTGAAAATGAGTCTCGATGATTGGTCCTTTACTGTCCAACTAAAATAGGTAGCGGTATTTATATAAAATTTCGCTCTGTTGACATTCTTATGACGATATCTTTCTGTCATCTATTGAAATTGAAAAGCACTACATGTAATTTATATGTAGCGTTAATTTCAAAGCTGGAAATACCTGCAGAACTCATACAGGGAACAGACCGCAAGGTAGCATACCTCTCGATATTCCATGACGTGTTTTCGGGCCAGAGGCACATTTTCCCAGGTTTAAGTATCTTTGCTAGTAGCATTCTAGTGCTGCTGCTTGAGAGTAACAAATGTAAACTGTAGTAAGAACGTAAGAATGCCTGAACACGCTCTAAAAATGGTCACAGGTTTTTTGACGAATTTCACAGGTTTTTTGGCATTTTTTTCACAGGTTTTGAAAATTCGTAGTGGCAACTCTGGGTTAGACACAGGACAGCCAAGGTCGGTACAATGACTGAAATAAGTGGCAATTAAGCCTTCTTTGTGACTACTACTCTCACGGGCACCACGACAAGATTATCGCCATTACCCCTTTGTCGCTTCTTAGTCCTAAGAAGAATTTTCTGAAATTTCAGTATCTGGAATTACCTGACACTTTATAAGACTTTGATTTGCCCCTTACAGGAGTATTTTGCCTTAGTTTGGTTTGAATTGAATGCATCTGGGGAACATAAGGTTTAGGGGAATCAAAAGAGGACTGCTTTACAAGTAGCTCCTCTATTTTTCGGGGTCATAATAATAGTAATAATCATAATAATAATAGCAATGAAAAACAAGAGGAAAAAGTCAAACGCTTTAATAAAAACTTTAAAATTTTAATTCACTTCTATATTTGAGCATTGAATGAAAAAAAGTAATAATATTTCTTTGATAGTAGGTATAGCCAACACATTGCACTTTGCAAGATCACAGGGAGCGAGGTGCTTACTGCTAGTATATACCGTGCGAGGTGCGTACTACTAGTATACACCGTGCCGGCAATTCTGTGGGGTGCTTTTGCGGATATTATGTCCGGTCCTCTTCTTTAAGGTGGTCT
>JAQQPU010010318.1:6728-29228 GCA_029168905.1 Artemia sp. Kazakhstan ARC1039 | reverse complement strand
CGCTTCAGGAAAAATGTCAGGGGGAGGGCTAGCTGCTCTCAATCCCTTTTCAGTCTTAAAAGGAAACTAGGAACTATACATTTTCAATCAAATGAGCTTCTCCTAAAGTCCAAATGACCACCCTTTGTTATATGATCTTTAGACTATTTTTAAACAAATGGCTATCACAAAATTTATTTCAGACACATTTGGGGAAAACACGAATTTATACGACACCTCTTTCAATAAGATCCTTATTACCTCTCGGGGCGTAACTTCCAACTCGCATTGAGGACTGTAGGGGGAGGGATTTATCATCTTAAAAAATAAATAATTTCCAGACCTTTCAACTACGCTTAACAAAATAGATATCTCAAAATTTTGATTTGATGTGTTTGGGGAAATAATGGGTGTGGGAGGGGGGGTGGCTTGTTACTCTCCAATCACTTTTGACTATTAGAAATGGCACTAGCCCTTTTCAATCCCCAAACTGAATAAGCCCTTTTTGACGCTTCTATCATAGGCAGCGCAATCGCGCTGCCTAAGTAAAGAACGATGTCGGCATAATCTATTTTTTTTTTCTTTAGGCCAGGGCACATCGTATCGAAGGAGTTGTCATAGAAACTTCGAAGAAGGCTCATTCGATTTGAAATTGGAGTGGCTTGTGCCCATTTTAAAAACACATCCAATCAAAATTTTTAGATAGCCATTTTGTTCAGCGTAGTAGATTTTCAGAAAGAAAATATGTTTTTGAGGAGGATACTCCCCCACAACCCTTGGGTCAAGGGTTTTAAGTTATGCCCTGAGTTTAAGTTATGGGCATATAAGAACGATGTTTGCACAGTGTATTATTTATTATTTTTCCCTTTTGACCAGGGCACTTCGTGTCGAAGAATCTGTCATTGAAACTTCGAAAAGAGCTCATTCAATTGGGAATTGGAGTGGCTTGTGTCCTTTTTTATAGTTGAAAGTGATTGGAAGGCAAACAACACCGCTTCCACGCCCACCATTTCCCGAAACCCATCTAATCAAAATTTTGAGATGGCCATTTTGTTCAGCGTAGCTGATTTCCTGATAGAAATTATGTTTTTGAGGAGGACATTCCCCAAAGCCCTCAGGGCAAGGGTTGTAAGTTATGCCCTGGGGATATATAAGGTTTTTATAGAAAGCGTGGTCGTAGAAACTTCAAAAAAGGCTCAGTCGATTGGAAATTCAAAGGGCTAGCGCCCTTTTTAATAGTCCAAAATGATTGGAGGGCAACTAACCCCTCTCTCACGCCCACCTTTTCCCCAAAAATATTCAATCAAAATTTTGAGATAGCCATTTTGTTCAACGTAGTTTTAAGTTCTGGAAATTAGGTCTTTGAGGATGCCTCCCCAGAGCCCTCAGGACAATGGTTGTAAGTTATGCCCTTGGGGCATATAAGGTTTTTATAGAAAGTGACATGTAAATCCAGGTGTGAGTTCTTCAATACTAGTGATGAACTATCCAAGAAGCAAGTTAATGCTTATAAAGGTATATGCAAATATGCCTGGAGAGGGATTTGCAAGAAGGAAGAGTCGTGTAAATACCTTCATTTGTGCAAGAATTATTATTTGAAGAATGAATGTAGTGTCCCTGGGTGCAACCTCTTGCATTCCAGGGTTTGTGAGAGTTTTAGAATTGGGTTTTGCTTCGGTGAATGCAGTCAAATCCACTTAAAATATGGATACAAATATCTTAAAAAGCCCTTAAATAGTGCGGAAAAAAATTAAACCCACAGTCAGCACGCCCTCCAATTCCTTCTCTCATCAGTTTGAACCTGTCAAAAACGATTTACATCAAACCTTCCCACCATTACATCAAAGGTCAGTGAGATACTGCAAGCAGTTCAGCTCAACGAAAACAAATTCTCCCCCTCCAACAGTGCCATGAAAACTCTGTCAAAAAACGAAAGTCACCGAGCCTGTCAAGTAACACACCAGTGTCCATTGAAACACCACCACCAGCTCATTCCGGGGAATTTAAGACCCCCACCGTAATCTATCACCACGAAGAAGAATCTACTTCCATCCACTCGTTCCCAGGTACCTCGGGTTATGGAAGCATCGAATTACGTGACTCTAGTGTAAACCAGTGTTTTATTTCTAACTTATGTCCCCCCCCCCCCAAGTCACAACTTAATAATATTCCCATAATTTGTCCGCTGTCCTCCTTTTCTCTCAAGCCCGGTCCAGCCCCGCCTTTTAATCCTGCTTCTCAAATGAATCCCAGCCTTCATCCCGAAAAAGATGCCTCTCCTCTCCCAGATGCACGTTCAACCCCCCCCCCCCCACCCACTGCCTCCCAACATTAAACAACAAAAAAATTACCATCTTTAGTAACCATTTTACTTTCCCAAAGTTGCTTGTTACGAACGCCAAAAGCCTGAATTTCGACAAATTGATCGAGCTAGAGGCCCTATGTCAAGTACACAAAATTGATGTAATTGCCGTAACTGAGGTTCAAGCACAGAACCCTGATTTATTGAAAATTAATAACTACTCCCAATTCATAAAACTTCGTCCTCATGATCACCCCCTTGGTAAAAAGGTAGGTGGAATACTATTATTTGTAAATAATTATCTCATTCGTAAATTAATTCATACTCCCAACCTTTCAGATTACGATGAAATCATTTGGGTAAGCGTAAGACCCAAGGTTTCACCCTACCCCTTTAATTTGATTGTGTTTTACTGCTTCTATTATTCCCCAAATCAAGACGCTGCACAAAGACAGCGATTCTACCAACAACTGCGTAGTAGTGCCGACTTTATCCTATGCAAATTCCCGAACGCCGGTATTTTCTTAGTAGGTGATGCTAATGATCTAAAGTTAGATTCCTTTTGTAGTTCCCTAAACTTAAAAAATAGTAAAAATACCAACGACAAAAGGAAATTCAACACTTGATTTGATTTGCACCAATATACAGGCTTTCTATGCCCCTCCTGTCCCCTTGCCCCCATTAGGAGGAAGTTAACATTTTTGTTTATTAACGAAGCCTCTTAATAGCTTTAATCATACTTTTCCTGTTACTGAGTTCTCTTATCGCCCAATTTCCAATGATGACCTTTACACATTTGGATATTGGATTACCAATGAAAACTGGCTGGCTCTCAAAGGAAAAAATGACATTAATTTTAAAGTCTCTGAATTCCAAAATCTGATTAAAACAAAATACATAAATTCCTTCCCTGTGAAAAAAGTAAAAACATGTTCTAATGACAAACCATACATTACTAACCAATTGAAAAAACTAATTAGAATTAAATTTAATCTACTAAAGAGTGGTAAAACATCCAAAGCGAACTCACTGCGTAAACATATAAAAAAAGAAATATGTAAATCTACTTCTTCATACTACAAATGCAAAGTCCAGGATTTATTTTCTACAAAGCCAAAACAATGGTATAATAGAAAAAAGAAAATTTGTGGGAAAACACATAATAATATAGATTTCTATTTCCAAGAAGACCCTTCAGTTACAACCAATGATCTGAACAGGTTTTTTTCTTCCATAGTTCAGAATCCCTCCCCTTTCTTTCGACACTCCTTATGATTTGTGCTCTCTCAATTTTACCGTTATTTCGCCCTCGGATGTGGAGGCAAAAATTAAGAACATTAAAAATTGTAGTACATGTCCATTAGACATCCCGATTGTACTAATTAAAACCTTTGCCGACAATCTCTCAGAGCCTTTGTCCTTACTTTTTAATGAAATTACCTCTACTGGTAAATTTCCAAATAGTTGGAAATTAGGTTTTATTACTCCCGTAAATAAGAAAGTTGACAATCAAGATTCTTATGGTGTCCGTCCCATTACTCTTACTCCAGTTTTTTCGAAGTTATATGAAAGCTTTTTAGCTGAGTGGTTGAAAGTAAAAATAATCCCAAATATTGACCAAAGACAATTTTTATTTAATTAGAATAATTACGTCTTTCCTCTCTAACAGAACGCAAGTCGTGAAATACCTGAATGTATATTCTGATCCCCTCCCAATTTATAATGGTGTGCCCCAAGGAACCCTCTTAGGTCCAATTTTATTTCTTACAATGATAAACAACCTTGGTGTTTATATTCCGGATAGATGGAAATTCGTTGATGATCTAACTGTCCTAGAGACATGTTCCAAAAATTCAAAAAGCAACCCAATGGACATTTTTGAATCGCTATCAGCCGAAGCTCGTACTGATAATATGAGAGTCGACCCTTTATTGTCAACTTTTCTTACTATTAATCTCCTTAAAACTCCCCCTTCTTTCTCCTGTCCAATCCCCCTGAAATGTCTCTTACCACTTTGAATTTACTGTGCGTTACCATCTCAAGCGACTTAAAATGGGATTGTCATATTAATGACATCTTAAAACATGCAAATGCCGCATTTTCCCTCCTTAAACTCCTTATAAAATTTAAATGCCCTAAATCGCACTATTTAAGGATTTTCCTGTCATTTGTACGCCCAACCCTTGAGTACGCCTGTCCTGTTTGGCATCCGGGCATTTCCATTGAATTGTTGGACAGAATTGAGGAAGCACAAAAAAGGTGCCTAGGAATTATGTTCGATGAGGGTAAAGTACCTTATATTTCCCTTCTTAGGAGAGCTAATCTTGTCACCCTTAAGGAAAGGAGAGCAAAAATTACCTTATGTTTGTTAGTCACCAAATAACTTATGTTTTTGTTTTAATTTTACTTTATCCCCTTGTTAACTTTACCAGTTTTTTTTTGGCATTTTTGCTGACTTGACATTGGCCTTCTAATTTTATGTGTTCATTTTGTTTTTTGCTTTTAAAGTTTTTACGTATTTGACATTGACCCTTTTATAGTTTTCTGTTGTTGTTTGATTGTTTGTTTTGGTGTTCTTTTTTCGCTTTATTTGACGCTAAAGTGCGAATTCGGCCGTTTTGGGCTTGTGATAGCCGTTTTTCAGCAAAAAATCTTATCTTATCTTATGCCCTGGTGGTATATAAGGTTTTTATTGAAATCTTTGTCGTAGAAACTGAAAAAGGGCACATTCGATTGGAAATTCAAAGGGCTACCACCATTTTGAATAGTCGAAAGTGATTGGAAGCCAACTAACCCCCGTCTCACGCCCACCTTTTCCCCAAACAAATCCATTCAAAATTTTTAGATAGCCATTTTATTAAACGTAATGGAAACTTTTGGAAAATAGGTCTTTAAGGATGACAACCCCTCCCCCAACAGCCCTCAGGGCAAGGGTTGTAAGTTATGCCCTGGGGGCATATAAGGTTTTTATATAAAGTGGTTTTGTAGAAACTTCAAAAAGGGCTCATTCAATTGGAAATTGAAAGGGCTGGTGCCCTTTTTAATAGTCAAAAGTGATTGAAGGGCAACTAACCCCCCTCTCACGCCCACCATTTTCCTAAACACATCCAATCAAAATTTTGAGATATCTGTTTTGTTCAACGTAGTTGAAAGTTCTGGAAATTAGGTATTTTAGGATAATAACCCCCTCAGAGCCCTCAGTGCAAGGGTTGTGAGTTATGCCCTGGGGCATATAAGGTTTATATAGAAAGTTGTTGTAGAAATTTCAAAAAGGGCTCATTTGATTGGAAATTGAAATTGCCCTTTTTAATAGTCAAAAGTGATTTGAGGACAACTAACCCTCCTCTCATGCCCACCTTTTCCCTAAACACATCCAATAAAAATTTTCAGATAGCCATTTTTCAATGTAGTTGAAAGTTTTGGAAATTAGGTCTTTAAAAATGACAACCCCCCCCCACAGCTCTCAGAGCAAGTGTTGTAAGTTATGCCATGGGGGCATATAAGGTTTTTATAGAAAGAGATTTTGTAAAAACTTCAAAAAGGGCTCATTCAATTGGAAAACTGAAAGGGCTAGTTCCTTTTTTAATAGTCGTAAGGGATTGAATGGCAACTAACCCCCCCCCCCACGCCCACCATTTTCCTAAACACATCCAATCAATATTTTGAAATATCAATTTTGTTCAACGTAGTTGAAAGTTCTGAAAATTAGGTCATTGGGACGATAGCCCCCTCAGAGCTCTCAGTGCAAGGTTTGTAAGTTGTGCCTGGGGGCATATAAGGTTTATGTAGAAAGTTGTTGTTGTAATTTCAAAAAGGGCTCATTTGATTGGGAATTAAAATTGCCCTTTTATATAGTCGAAAGTGAGGGGAGAGTATTTAACCCCCCTTTCACAACCATCATTTCCAAAAAACCATTCAATCAAAGTTTAGAGATAGCCATTTGGTTCGACGTAGTTGAAAGTACTGGAAATTATGTATTTAAGGATGACGAACACCCCAGAGCTCCCAGGGCAAAGATTGTAAGTTATGCCCTGGGGGCATATAAGGTTTTTATAGATAGAGTTTTCGTAAAAACTTCAAAAGAAGCTCATTCAATTGGAAATTGAGAGGGCTAATGCCCTTTTTAACAGTCGAAATTGATTGGAAGGTAACTAACCCCCTTCTGACGCCCACCATTCTCCCAAACACATCTAATCAAAATTTTCAGATAGCAATTTTGTTCAACGTAGTAGAAAGTTCTGGAAATTAGGTCTTTAAGGATGAAACATCCCTCCTCCCAGCCCTCCGGGCAAGGGTTGTAAGTTATACCCTGGGGTATATAAGGTGAAAGCGTTGTCGTACAAACTTCAAAAGGGCTCATTACATTGGAAATTGAAATGGCTAGTGCCCTTTTTAATAGTCAAAAATGATTGGAAGGCAACTAACACCCCTTCCACGCCCACTATTTCCCAAAACACATCTAAAAAAAATTTTGAGATAGCCATTTTGTTATATGCAGTTTAAAGTTCAGGAATTTATACCTTTGAGCAGGACACTTCCCCATAGTGTTCAGGGAAAGGGTTATAAGTTATGCCCTGGGGGTATATAAGGTTTTTATTGAAATATTTGTCGTAGAAACTTGAAAAGGGCTCATTCAATTGGAAATTCAAAGGGCTGGCGCCCTTTTTAATAGTCGAAAGTGATTTAAGGGCAACTAACCGCCCTATCACGCCCAAATTTCCCCCAAACACATCCAATCAAAATTTTTAGATAGCCATTTTATTTAGCATAGTTGAAAGTTTCGGAAATTAGGTCTTTAAGGATGAAAACCCCTCCCCCCCACAGCCCTCAGAGCAAGGGTGGTGAGTTATGCCCTGGGGGCATATCAGGATTTTATAGAAAGCGATTTTGTAAAAAAAATCAAAAAGAGCTCATTGAATTGGAAATTGAAAGGGCTGGTGTCCTTTTTAATAGTCGGAAGTGATTGAAGGGAAACTAACCCTCCTCTCACGCCCACCGTTTTCCTAAACACATCCAATCAATATTTTGAGATATCCATTTTGTTCAACGTAGTTGACAGTTCTGAAAATTAGGTCTTTTAGGACGATAGCCCCCACAGAGCTCTCAGTGCAAGGTTTGTAAAGTGATTGGAAGGCAACTAACACCACTTCCACGCCCACCATTTCCCCAAACACATCCAATCAAAATTTTGAGATAGCCATTTTGTTCAGCGTAGTTGATTTCCAGATAGAAATTATGTTTTTGAGGAGGACACTCCCCAAAAGCCCGGAGGGCAAGGGTTGTAAGTTCTGTCCTGGGGGCATACAAGATTTTTATAGAAAGCGTTTTCGTAAAAACTTGAAAAAAGGCATATTCGATTGGAAATTCAGAGGACTAGCGCCGTTTTTATCAGTCGAAAGTAATTGGAGGGCAACTAACCCCCTCTCACGCCCAGATTTTCCCCAAGCTTATCCAATACAAATTTTGAGATAGCCATTTTGGTCAACGTAGAAGAAAGTTCTGAAAATTAGGTCTTTGAGGATGACAAGCCGCTACAGCCCTCAGGGCAAGGCTTATAAGTTTTGCCCTTGGGGTATATAAGGTTTTCATAGAAAGCGTTGTCGTAGAAACTTCAAAAGGGAATCATTCGATTGGAAATTGAAAACACAAACACATACAATCAAAATTTTTGGATATCCGTTTTGTTCAAAGTCGTTGAAAGTTTTGGAAACTACGTCCTGAAGGATGAACCCCCCCCCACAGCCATCAGGGCAAGGGTTATAAGTTATGCCTTGGGGACATATAAGGTTTTCATAGAAAGTATTGTCGTAGAAACTTCAAAAGGGGCTCATTGGATTGAAAATTGAAATGGCTAGTGCCCTTTTTAATAGTTGACAGTGATTGAAAGGCAACTAACACCCCTTCCACGCCCACCATTTATCCAGACACATACAATCAAAATTTTGAGATAGCCATTTAGTTCAACGTAGTTGAAAATTCTGGAAATTAGGTCTTTGAGGGTAATAACCCCCTCAGAACCCTCAGGGCAAGGGTTATAAGTTATACCCTGGGGGCATATAAGGTTTTCTTTGAAAGCTTTGTCGTAGAAACTTGAAAAAGGGTGCATTTTATTGGAAATTCAAACGGCTAGTGCTCCTTTTAATAATCAAAAGTGATTGGAGGGCAACTAACCCACATCTCACGCCCAGCTTTACCCAAACCCATACAATCACAATTTTTAAATGTTGTTCAAATTTTGTTCAACGTCATTGAAAGGTTTGGAAACTAGGTCTTTAAGGATGCCCCCCCCACAGCCTTTAGGGCAAGGGTTATAAGTTATGCCCTGGGGGCAAATAAGTTTTATATAGAAAAAGTTGTCTTAGAAACCTCAAAAAGGGCTCATTCCATTGGAAATTGAAATGGCTAGTAGCCTTTTTAATAGTCGAAAGTAATTGGAGGGCAATTAACCTTCCTCTTACGCCCATCATTTTCTCATACACATACAAACAAAATTTTGAGATAGTCATATATTTCAACGTAGGGAAAAGTTCTGGAAATTATGTCTTTGAGGATGAGAACCCCCTAGAGGCCTCAGGGCAAGGGTTGTAAATTATGCCCTGGGGACACATGAGGTTTTTATAGAAAGCGTTGTCGTAAAACTTCAAAAAGGGCTCATTTGATTGAAAATTGAAAGGGCAACTATCCCCCCTCTCACGCCCACCATTTCCCCAAACACATCCAATCAAAATTTTAAGATATTCATTTTGTTTAACGTAGTTAAGAGTTCTGGAAACTAGGTCTTTTAGGGTGACAACCCCCTAAGAGCCCTCAAGGCAAGGGTTGTAAGTTATACCCTGGAGGCATATAAGGTATTTATAGAAAGCTTTTTCGTAGACACTTCATTAAGGGCTCATCCAATCAGAAACTGAAAGGGCTAGTGAACTTTTTTATAGTCAAAAGTGATTGGAGGGCAACTAGCCACCCTCTCAAGCTAACCATTTCCCCAAACACATCCAATCAAAATTTTGAGATAGCCATTTTGTTCAACGTAGATGAAAGTTCTGGAAATTAGGTCGTTGAGGATGATGCCCCCCCCCCAGAGACCTCAGAGCTAAGGCTGTAGGCTATGCCCTGGGGGCATATAAGATTTGTTATAGAAAATGTTGCCGTAAAAACTTAAAAACAGGCTCATTCAATTGAAAATTGAAAGGTCTAGTGCACTTTTTAATAGCCTAGTCAAAACTGATTGGAGGGCAACTAACCTTCCTCTCACGGCCACCCTTCCCCAAACACATCCAATCAGAATTTTCTGATAGTCATTTTTGTCAACGTAGTTAAAACTTCTGGATATTATGCCTTTGAGGATGATCACCCCCCCTCCCCCACACGCACACACACACCCTCGGGGCAAGAGTTGTAAGTTATGCCCTGGGGGCATATGATGATTTTATAGAGCATTTCAATAGAAACTTCGAATGGCTATTGCCCTTTTTAATAGTCAAAAGTGATTGGATGAAAACTAGTACCCCTCCCACGCCCACCATTTCCCCCAAAAATGTCCAATAAAAGTTTTGAGATAGCCCTTTTGTTCAACATAGTTGAAAAGTCTGGAAATTATGTCTGTCAGGATGACAATCCTCCCCCCATAGTCCTCATGACAAGGATCGTAAGTTATGCCCTTGGGGCATATAACATTTTTATAGAAAATTTTGTCGTAGAGGTTTCAAAAAGGGCTCATTCTATTGGAAAATAACAGGACTAGTGACTTTATTATTAGTCAAAAGTGATGAGAGGGCAAATGTTTCCCTCCACGCCTATAATTTCCCCAAACACTTCCAATCAAAATTTTGATATAGCCATTTTGTTAAGCCTATCAGAAAGGTCTGGAAATTAGGTCTTTGAGAATAAGAAATCCCCCCAGCCCTCAGGGTAAGGGTTGTAAGTTGTGATTGTATATAGAGTTTTTATAGAAAAAGTGTGGTCATATAAACTTCAAAGGGGGCTCATTGAATTGGTAATCAGACGCTCTAGTGCTCTTTTTAAAAATCAAAAGATCAGAGGACAGCTACCCTCTCACCCCTACGCACGTCATATTGTCCCGAAATGCGTCTGATAGAAATTTTGAGATAGCAATTATAATCAAAATAGTCTAAATATCATATAACAAGGCTGTTGGGGTTGAAACAAACCCAAGAGATTAGGGGGAAGGGTTTTAAGTTATGCCCAGGGGGTATTGAAGATTTTTATGGAAGGGAAGGTCGTTTAACTTCAGAAGAGGCTGAGTCTTTCTTCCTGAAAAAGACTATGTCAATATAAAACGAACAAAAATTAATCAAACCTTTTTTTGCACAAAAGTTTTTCAAAAAAAAGTAAAGAACTCCATTAAACCAAAAATGAACAAAAATAGAATCATATAATTTATCAAGCATACAAATACCACAAATCAGTATTAATAAATAAATGAAACCCAAAACAAACAGAAATTAAAATAAGTCAAACTCAAAACGAGCAGAAATTAATCTGAATAGTGTTCTAAACCCTATGCTTTCTAAAAGCCAGGATATAATTTGCACATTACTGAAAAAAATTCTTTTAGATGTTTTCACTTATAACTCTAAGAAAACAAAAATTAATTAGGATTATAAGGAATAAATATCAGCATATGTATATTAAACTGACAAATGCACATTTTTTCAGTAAATTCATTTGAATTTTTTTCAGAAAAGTACAAACTATATTCTGGCTTTTAGAAAGCATAGGCTTTAGAACCCTACTCAGATTTATTTCTGATCGTTTTCAGTTTGACTTATTTTACTTTCAGTTTGTTCTGGGTTTCATTTATTTATTGATACTGATTTGTGGTAGTTGTATGCTTGGTAAATTATATGATTCTATTTTTGTTTATTTTTGATTTAATGGAGTTCTTTACTTTTTTTTGAAAAACTTATTTGCACAAAAAGCTTTTTTGATTAATATCATAAATGATTTAAATCCGAACTGGCCAGCCATGACAAAAAACAAAGAAGTGAATATAAAGACGACAAAGAGGCTTAGGGCCAGTTAATGAAAACGAAGAGAAACAAATGAAGAATCAAATGAAGATTTCGCCCGCATAGAAAAAGGCGTCTTCAGCGTAGAAAAAAAAAGAAATTGAAACTAAAAAATATAAGTAAAGAATATAGATAAAACTAAAATAGATTAACATGAAACATATAATATACAAATACTTACATTTATAACTGGCAGCTATCTTCATGAAACCACAAAAGTAACTGGATTAAAAATGTTAAAATAACAAATGAACTAGAATATATTATTGCGACATAATTTTATGCAAAGCTTTTGATGCTACTAGTCGTTTAGGTTTGTTACTTGAACTAATCTCTTGGACATTTTACAAGACGTTATTTTTGAATATGGGTTCATTTTTTAAAATGATATCACAAATAGGATCCATATTTATATTACCAGCATCTCTGTTAAATGATAAATCTACAAAAATAAGGATTTTTTTTTATTTCTAATGCTTCAACAGCCGATTGAGTGAATCCAATGTCATTAGAATTGGCTGTCGATCGCTCGAACTGTACAAAATGGTCCAGATTAAATACAAAAAATGGTCACAAAATGGTCAAATAATTCGTGCAAGAAAGCGGGTCATACCTGCTATAGCGTGAAGTGTCCGGAAAACCAGCAAAAGGCAACTCTTTAATGTGCTGAATGATGAAATCTCTAACATTTCACTACTCTCTTGGAATATAAACGGAAATTTTTCCGTGATGTCTCTTGTGGTTGACCAGTTTGTGAATAAATATAATGTGATATGCCTGCAAGAATATTTCATCACAGAAGCTGGCCTAAACATACTAAATCTCTGGTCGTCCTACTCTGTGTTCTCCGTGCCTGCAAAACGTTCATTTCCACGGGGCCGTCCGTCTGGCGGTATTATTAATATTATTCATTTATTGCCCGTCAAAAAAAAGATACATAGATGGAGTAATCACTAAAGTAACAAAAAGATGGAGAAAAAAAACACATCAAAATCCATATATCACAAAAAAACAAAAAAAAATCATTACATACATCACATTAATACAAGCAAACTATTGTGAATAAATTGGTGACCATGGATGATTCAACTTACTTTGAAAACGGGATAAAAATTTATCAATGCTAATTTTAGGGTCAGCTAGCTTATACAAATGAAATATTTTACGGTTTCTTGTCCAAGGGGGCAAATGTAAAAGATATTTAGCGGATCTGAAGAAGATTGATCGTAGATACTTTTTATCTGTAACTGTAAAGAATTTCCAGAAAGGAGCAATATAAAGCAGATGTGGAAGGGCTGTGGCGCTGTGCTAGAAGGTAACGGTTGAGACGTAGTTTGCTTTTTACGATTCCAGCGTAAGAAATGCTAATTTTACACTCATCGTGAAAAATCAGCGAACGACGTGAGTGGCCGATGGATGTGCCAATTGGAAGGCCCAGGTATGTAATACGGTCTGTGGGATTACCAAGAGAATCGCCCAGATTTAGAATAGAATTAAAAGAATTTCGCCAATTGAAAAGGACAACTTCAGATTTCTCGGGATTAGAAGACAGCCCGATTTTTGAATATTCATCTTTGAGGATTTTGAAATTCTGCTCAATGCGCTGGATTGTTCGGCTGAGATTCAAGATGTCATCAGCACAACAAATAAGAGACATATCGATTCTCCCAAGAATGCATGAAGGAAGACACTTTGCCTGAGCATCCAAGACACTATTATTGAACAGGTTTGGGGAAGTGATACCTCCCTGTCTAGTCCCTTTCTTAACGAGGATGGGGTTCTGAGGAATCACAAGCATATTCGAAGTTTGGCCTCACACGAGAATTAATGCAATTATATTGGGATTGATGAAGAGCCGATTGCAGGGGAAAACGTGATGGGAGTTTTAAACGCATTCTTAAGTTCCTATATAAATCCCTGAGAACACGGACAACTGATGGGCTTACGCCTCGCCATGCTATATGAAGAAGCCTTGACGAATGAATTAAGGAATCGAACAAACGTTTAACGTCATGTACGTGAGGATCATACTTTCTCCCAAAGATTCAGTGTCGGCAAGGGCAGTAAAAACTGCTGTAAGAGCATGAGAACAGCCAAGATTAGCCTGAAAACCGAACTGATGTGGGGGAACCTAACATTTTGTCTTAACTCATTAACAAAAAGAAGCTCGAAAAGTTTGCATATCGTATTAAAGACGGCGATAGAACGAAAGGAGGAACATTGCAGCTCAGATTTTCCTTTCTTGGGAATCAGAGTCAGATCACCAATGCAGAACAAGGAAGGAACAATACCTGTAACAAATATCATTTACATGAGAAGGCTGAGGTGACGCACCCATACATAACTTCAATTAATGATGTGTAGAGTGCTCACCTTATCTATCCCACAAGACGCTTTCTTTTTAAGTTGGGATATGATTTTTGTGACAGCGTCACAAGTAACAACAAAATCAAGTTCAGGAGATTCATCAATGAAGTTGCAGAGCTCGTCACAAAACTGTGACTCTAAAGCAGGATCAGGCTCAGAAAATTCACTTAAAAATGAAATATCCATTCGGACAAAGGAATGTCATTCGGGTCTGGCAAATTTTAGGCTATAGTACGAGGTATTAGCTTCTACAGTAGATCAGGTGAATTCCTAACCTTCTCGGAATAAAGTGTCTGCATTTTAGATCGATCAAGGGCAAGTTCCTTATCAAAACATTTTTTTTGACACTTTTATCAGTTCATTGAATATTCCTTGACGGGGGCATAAGCAATCTCTCCATAATTTGTACCAAAACTTAGCACGGTCACAAGCTTCAGACAGCACTAGATTTCCTGACCACCCAGGAACTTGGTTACCAACACGGATTTTTTTTTAAGAGGAATTGCCCTTTTTTCAGCACACAAAAGTGCATGGCAGATTTCTGTGGAGTTCAAGAGTTCAAGGGATATCAAGGAGTTCAAGGAGTTCAAGGATTCAAGGAGTTCAAGGGATATCAAGAGTTAATCGAACTTCATTAATGTCTTTATTGGCAGACTTTTGAAGAAGGTGAAATGGAACCCAGGTATTGTTTAGGATTCTATCTGAAGTTTTGATGAACTGAGATGTGTCAATTTTATTCCAATCGCGACAAGTATACCACTTATGCCGGTGAACAATATGAGCCGGTAACACTGGAATCTGAGAAGCTTCTCGTTTGAAACTAGAAGCAATAGGAAGGTGGTCTGAAACTTGAAATTAAGAAATTACCTCAACAAAAAGTATATCAAGATTATATGACACAACATGGTCAAGGTTAGATGTACAAGAGGAAGAATGGATTTAAGTAAACTAAGCAGATTCCTGTTGAACTTTAAAATCATCACCAAATATTCCTAATAGTAAAGAAGCACGGATAGAAGCTGAAGACAACCTGCAATTTAAATCACAATTAAAATCACCTAAGATCAAACGATTTTCAGTTTAAGGACATCACGAAGACAAGAGCTAAGTTTACTAACTGCTAATACGAAATCGTCTCGCGTGCGAAGTATACGATAACAGTAACAATTGTCTTGCAACTAGACTAGATAACCTGCTAGTTATAAATGCGTAACTTCCAACTGATTACCATGACGACAAATATGATAGTGCTTTTGCTATAAGTGCTGTCAAACTATCCCGTTGCCTTAAAGAAGCCGAGTGCGAGTCCCTTGAGTGCATAATCGTGGGTGACTTTAACTGTAATTTAGAAGTTGATATTAGTGCCCAAAACAGTCGGTAATGCATACTAATAGGGATACTTGAGAACCGCTTTACTATTCACCGGAAAAACCAGGACTTTTCGTATATCCACCAATCTGGTTTTACGTCCAATCTAGACCATATTGTCAGCTCTAGTTCTTTGCCAGTACGTGAGGATCTTGTACTTCCGAATAGTTTCGCTTCGGATCATTTCCCAGTTCAATGTATTATCAGTAGGCCTACCTCGTTTTTCGCTGCGAATAATTCGTCGGCAATCACTCAGAGGTCACATGAGGTTCCGGTTTGGCATAAAATTGATAAAGAGAAGTTTCAAGATTCTTATGGTCTTGTTCTGTCAAAATTCGCGTACCATTTGACCTACTTAAGAAATTCTCTCATCGTGATGAAAGAGATGAGTGGCTCGGTATTAATATTTATTAGGCCAAACTGACCCATGCTCTTCTGTTTGCCGAATCTCAGAAAGTGCCAAAGTCTCGTGTCAAACAATGAACTCAAGAAAAGGGATGGTCTTCTAACCCTTTTTTACAATTAGCATGAGACCGAGCTGCCTTCTGGCACGGGATATGGAAAGAATGTGGTAGACCAAGTTCAGGAGTAGTTAAAGAGATCAGAGTTGCATTTAAGCGTAAGTTTGGGAAGGAACTTGCTCCTCACCGCACGCAGTTCAAATCTGAGCTTTCTAAAAAGCAATTAAAAATCCTAATATGTTACGAAAAATATCAGCGGGTCTCGACTCCGATATCTCATCTTTAAAATGGATGGGGCATCATAAAGCCCCAAAAAAGGATTTTAACATTTCTGTTCAAGAAAAGCTTTCATCCCTCCTCTCATCAATTCCAGATACAGATTTCCTAGTTAACCAATCACAGGTAATGTCCACGATCCGACGGTCGGAAAAGAAAAAGTCGGCTGGCATTGACCGTGCCATTCACCTTAGCCATTGCAGCCCGACTTTCATAGGATACCTAACTCTTCTCTTTCAGATGATCTTCACCATTGGAATCGTATCATCAGCATTCAGTACTGGGTCGCTTAGGCCAGTCCCGAAGAAAGGAAAAAGTACTTCGGAATGTGCTTTGTTCAGACCGATCACAGTGGCTCCAACGCATTGCAAAGTCTTTGAATTTTTGGTCATTGATGAAATCCACGAAAAAAGCAGGACTCCCCCTTCCCAGTTTGGGTTCCAGAAGGGTCTTGGTTGCGGTCACGCCATTTCTGCTTTGTTTTCAGTCTTGATTGACGCTGACGAATCGAAGGAGTCCATTGTTATAGGTCTACATGACGTCCTCCGTGTCTACGACTCACTTTTCCATGACCAGCTCATTCTGGATATGGGAAAGAGATGTGTACAGAAGGACATCGTGCTACCCATTAAAGACATATACGACCACCTATAGGCTGAACTCATACTTCCTGGCCATGGTCGAGCCCTCACTGAATGTACACCAGACGTGATGCTGTCCTACCGAGGGAATCTTGTAGTCCCAGTAAAAAAGGGTGCTCGACAAGGATCAGTCACATCTCCTTGTGCCTTTAATAACTGTATTATTGAACCACAGTCTACTATCGAGACAACATGCATAGCTCGTTGCATAGACGTTACAATGATAGCCTACGCCGATGAAAATCTGAACCCCAGCCTCACGGTCGCAAGTACAGAGACCACCATCTCGACACTACAATCAAATTACAGTCGCATTGGCCTTGAATTTAATCCACAGAAGTAGCCAGTTCTGTTCACCTGGCACGAAGAAAAGTTTGCCAATTGGAAAGGATCTCAAAACTACCCGCTCCCTTCTTATTGATCATCTCTGTAAACGGCTGGCTTTTGCTTACAGTAGAGTAGTTTCATCTAAAATCTGTTTCAACCGTTTAATTCTGGATCGACTTTATAACACAGGATCCCTTCCCCATTTCCTATATTTAAGCCCCTTTTGGGGAATTTTTCCAGAGCCAGAGAAAAGAAAGCTCAGATCCACGTTTTTTAAGTATGCGAAGTTCTTGTTGCCCGCTGCGGACAAGAAATTCGCACTTTGTTAAAAAAATTTAAATTGCGGACCCGACGGCAGCTATAATTGAACAAATTAAACGATACAACGAGAAAGTTTCTTCCCACCCTTGGTACTGTTTGCTATGGCAGTGAATCGCTGTCCATTTATTTTTGTTCGCCCTAGTGCCTCGTCCTTTCTTTTTTCTTTCGTTTATACTCCGTCTGTGTTTTCCTTTTGTTGTAGACGGGTTACAAATAAATAAAGGCTTAAGTAAAAATTTGGAAGGCCTTTCCTGCCTCAAATCTAGGACAAGGGAGTCTATAATTTTATCGTCGGTTACTTATTTAATTAAGTAAGCCGTAATTGCTTTAACATTGTAATTGTTGCAATTTTAAACTGAATGATGATTTAGTCTCTTTTCCTAAGAGTCCAATTTATGTGACGCTGGTTATTCTCAATCTTGGTGTCAATTTTTCTCTGATAATATATTGCGTATATTACTAATAATTTAACTGTTTATTAATTATCCATTATTTTAAGCATTTTGTTTTATGTAATGAAGTAAAAAAATCCGTGATTGAATAATTTTCTTGTTTCTGATACTTATGCATGTCGCAGTACTGTTTATTGTTTACTGTTTATTTGATTAATTCAACATAACAAAAAACATATACCCCAACAGAGAGCAAAGCTCGTAAAATTGGGTATTAATAAAAAAAAAAAAAAAAAAAAAAAAAAAAAAAAAAAAAAAAAAAAAAATTTCTCATCATAACAAAAGAGAGAAAGAAAAAAAACCTGGTTAATGAAAAAAACAAAAAACATAACAAACATAAAGAAACAAACACTGGACAAGTGGGGCACGGAAGGCTATCCCAACATGGGTAACAAATATAAACAAAAAAAAATAATAATAATTATAAAAAAATTCTATTCCACCATCACAGGTCAATACATAATTTTAATATTTTCTTCCTTAGAACTGATATTTGCCGAAATGACTCAATTTGAATTCTATCTTTCAGCCTATATTTATTTGAAATAAATGGTATTTGGTATCTAATTGAAAATCTAGATCTTTCACAATTAACAAAGGGAATTCGATATGTTCCAGAACACCTAAGAGCCGAAGGAGGGGGCAGAATCAACAGAGATTTTTCATAAAAATAACTACTAGGATCTTGTATTTTAAAATGCCATATTGATATATTAAGTTCTCTTATATGTTTCAGATCTAATAAATTCAAGAAAAGAAATAATGTTTCATTTTCCGATGCATCTCTAAGTTTTGATGGACGATGTAAAAAATTTCCAAGTATTCTCACTGCTTTATTTTGAAGGATCTGTAGGGGTTTTATAAGCGTCCAAAAAGTATTTAAATAAATAGTTGTGCAATCATTTAAATAAGGAGCAATCAAAGAATCATAAATTATTTTTAAAATTGAAAATGGAAAAACATGTTGCAAACGATACATAGACCCAATATTTTGCGAAAGTTTCACCCTTAAATGATCAATATGAGTTTGAAATGACAAAAGGGGATCAATAAAAACTCCTAAATAACGATACGATTGAACTCTACGTATTTTATGCTCAACAACTTGAAGCTCCTGACATGAAATTTTTTTAGTAGCACGTTTTGAATGACCAAAAACCATAAATTCAGTCTTCTTAAAATTCGGTACTAAATAATTAGAAACAAACCATCGATTAACTGAACTAACAGTTTTAAACAAATTTTGAATCAATGTAGATGAATCCTTCACTTTAACAGAAACAGCTGTGTCATCTGCAAATAAAATTGCAAGATCATTATTTCCCTGCAAACATCGTGGAAGATCATTAATATACATCAAAAATAAAAGCGGACCTAATACCGATCCTTGTGGGACACCAATATCTTCAAGATCATTTAAACTAGACAAATGTCCATCAACATCTACCACGATTTTACGTCCATAAAGGTATGATCTTATTATTTCTAGTCCTTTCCCTCTTATACCGGAATTTTCCATTTTATCAAAAAGAATTTCATGGTTTAAAGTGTCAAATGCTTTTTTAACATCATAGAAAACAGTAGATACATGATAATTACTATCTAAGCAGTCATTTATTTCTAATACAAGAGCTGCAACTGCTTGTTCCGTCGAATGGCCTGCCCTAAATCCAAACTGATATTTGGTAAAAAAAATTTATTTTATCTAGACAATTAGTAATCCTTCCTTTTAAAATTTTTTCCAATACTTTAGACAATGGTGATAAAATTGCAATAGGACGATAATTATTTGTATCAGATTTATCTCCTTTTTTATGCACTGGTATTACACGTGCAATTTTCCATCTTTTAGGAAATGTACCTGAGAAAATACATAAATTTAAAATATGAAGCAATGGTTCAAAAATTACACCTGCAATATTTTTTAGCAAATTAGTTGAAAGTTCATCATATCCCAATGAATTACCATTTTTTGAATTCTTAATGACCTTTTGAAATTCTGCAAAAGTAACCGGGGCCATAAATATGCTCGTATCTTCATTGGGCGGTAGATATTTTTTATGCGACCTTGGGGAAGAAAGGTCAACTTCTCCTGAAACAACAGATGATCCAATACTAGCAAAATATTCACTAAACTTCTTAGCAACAGCTTGTGGTCCTCTAAATTCTTTACCATTAATATCAAATAACACTTCAGGGTGTAACAACTTTTTATTTCTTCCAATTTTATCATTAATCAAACTCCAAGTTTTTCTAGGGGAATCTGAATTTCGAAAAGATTTTTCATAATAAAGTCTTTCACTTACTCTCAGGATCCTTACCAGCATATTCTTATAATTTTTAAAACGCGTTATATTTATTTCCGTGGGATATTTTATTCTAATTTTATATAAACGATTTTTCTCATTAATAGATCTCAAAAGTGATTCATTTATCCAAGGTTTTTTTGGGGTAAGTTTCTTTCCTCTCGGGCTCTTATATGGGCAAAAAAGATCAAGCTTTTCATTCATAATATAATAAAATTTATCTAATTATTGGTTCGGATCCTTCTCATCAATTACAGGACTCCAATCAACATCACCAAGCCCTTCTTTTAACCTTAACACATTTTTATGTGAAAAATCTCTACGCTTGGTTTGATTTTTTTTATTATGCGGAAAATTTATAAGAAAATCAGACATAATTATACAGTGGTCAGATGAATCATCAGGAATAACAAATGTATTAACAGCACTATAAGGTGAAAAAATATTATCAATAAGTGAAAATGATGTATCAGCTATTCTAGAGGGCACAAAACATACGGGGCTTAGTCCATAAGATAGTGGGCCCTCCAAAAACTGCAAAATATTTCTATCTATTCTATTCTGATCTGCAGATAGGAGTTTCATTAAATCAATATTAAAATCACCCATAACTAAATAAGGAGTATTAAGACTAGCTAATTTATCCAACATACTTTCAAAATGATTTTTAAATTCTATCTGGCTGGATGACGAAGTACGGTAAATAACTGCAATTAAAAACTTCCGATTATTTGGAAAAGAGCATTCAACTACACAAGATTCAAAAATCATTTCAATATTCATTGGCAAAAAATCAATCCTTATACGTGCTGGTATGCAATTAATCAACCATTTGTTGAGAATGATTTGAATTCAAGACTAGCGAACCAAAGTGTCATTCAATGGTTTTACCGTCTCTTGTCATATTTAGATTAGTTGATATGATTATCTACTGTATATTTTTTTATTCAATGATGATTATTTGGTTTAATATTTTACCAATTTTTGCTAGACGCAACGATGCTCATATTGCTTACGTTTGTTCAGTATTTGGGAATTTAAAAAGTAAAATAGGTTAGGTACCTGCAGTGCAGTGTATAATTGAGTTTTTGTTTCTCGTATTTGTTATTTGTTCGATGTGTTTTTTTTGTTTTTTTTTTTTTCTTTTTTAGTGATACTCTGTCTTTTGTATCTTTTTTTTGACGGGTAATAAATAAATAATAACAATAATAATTATGAAAAATAGGTTCTGCTAAAGCTGAAGTAAAACTTTCCGGAGATTTTGTAAATTTAAGAGTATTATCTATGGAGTTCCAGTGCTCAATAAAATGTTCCGCAAACTGTTTGTGCCTTTGACCGACAAAACTTTTAGGCAAAAAGCAAGGAATCCTATACACTTGACTTCCCAAACTGTTCTGTGTTATATCTTTTTCAGAATTTAGAAAGTTACTCAATTGCCCGATTGATTAAAAACAAGTAGATTAATGTTTCAATAAGGTTGATTTAATTTTCTCCCCAAGAATTCGTATGTAAGGCAATGAAAAATACCTATTGGAAATTCTAGGGTCCAAGAGTTGAGAACCTTTGTTTTTATTACCTTTTCGGTGCTTAATCCGCCTTTTCTTTATTACTTCATTTACAAATTTTACAGGATACCCGTTGCAAAATCCTTTAAATGCGATAATTCACTGTCAATATATTCCGGCGAACGAATTTTAAAAACCCTTATTAACCAATGATATGACTGTTCCTTTTTTACATGGACGAAAATTCAATTACCTGTCATTATGAGTTGGTTTTCAATAAATTGAAAAATGTAAACCATCATCTTTTTTTATTAATAAAATATCTAAAAAGGGTAGCCTTTCTTATTTTTCCAGCTCTATTGTAAATTTAATATTTTTGTCAAAACTGTTTAAATTTGTCAAGAAACAAATTTAATATTTCTGTTTCATGTTCCCAAAAACACAAGAAGTCTTCCATGAACCTTCCCCAGAAAGAAGGAGACAGATGAAAGGACTGAATAGCTTTGAAGTCCATGCTTGCCATAGTTAAATCATGTATCAATTCAAATTTTTTTTGTATTTTTTTTTAACATGAATTCGCATTCAAAATCTTTTGCTATATAAAAATTTTTAATCCAGCTACTTTTATGGTTTCACGAAGGTAGCTGCTTAGTCTATTTTAGTTTTATATATAATTAATAAAAAATAAAATAAAAATAAAATAATTTTTAGCTTTATTGTTTAGTTTTGTTTGTATTTTTTTTCTACGCTGAAGACGCCATGTTGTAAACGGGCAAAATATTCTTCGGATTTTTATTGTTTCTCTTCGTTTTCATTTACTGGCCATAGACCCGTTTGTCGTTTTTATATTCATTTCTTTGTTTTTTGCACTTGAATATCAAACTTTTTTAACATCGTAAAATGTAGCATATAGACATCTGTATCTTGTACATTTGTCTTTGTAAAAAATTATGATTACAATTCAGATTGAAGCACAATCTTTTTTTTCTAACAGAGAGGAGACATTTTTCCACGGTATATGAAACGCTCTCTATGTTACGTTATTTAGTCTCAAGTGTCCTGAAGATGGCGCTTACTGAAAATCTTGTTTTAGAACATCTGTATATTGCACAATTTACCATAACGTAGCCTGAAGAATTGAGTTTTTTGGAGCATAGCGGATTTTG
>JAQQPU010010317.1:8518-30442 GCA_029168905.1 Artemia sp. Kazakhstan ARC1039 | reverse complement strand
CCCTTGAGGCAGATCACGCTTCATTTTCGATTCTGAGCATTTTTGATTTTCCCTCGAAAATTGACCCCCCCTCCTCTGCCCTCAGAAATGGGGGAACGAAGGGCCTCTGAGCCTTCCCCTGTAGGCAGATCCCGTTTATTATCGAGCCTGAGTATTTTTGGTTTTCCCTCCAAAATTGACCCCCTCCCCTGCCCTCAGAAATGGGGGAACGAAGGGCCTCTGATCCTTCCCCTTGAGGCAGATCCCATTTATTTTCGATTCTGAGCATTTTTGATTTTCCCTCCAAAATTGACCCCCCCCCCCCTCCCCTGCCCTCAGAAATGGAGGAAGGAGGGGCCTCTGAGCCTTGCCCTTGAGGCAGATCCCGTTTATTTTCAATTCTGAGTGTTTTTGGTTTTCCCTCCAAAATTGACCCCCCTTCCCCTGCCCACAGAAATGGGGGAACGAAGGGCCTCTGAGCCTTCCCCTTGAGGCAGATCCCATTTATTTTCGATTCTGAGTATTTTTGGTTTTCCCTCCAAAATTGACCCCCCTACCCTGCCCTCAGAAATGGGGGAAGGAGGGAACGTTAAACTTTTAAATTGACAACACTGTCCAAACTTCACATGTGTATTATACAGTACACAATCACTCCATCTCCCCCAAAACACTTTTCAGCCATTTCTAGTTAAAATTTTTTATTTCAAGTAGATCCTTAATAGGATCAAATTCGCGAATCCTACACTCCAAATCGCAAATCTCATTACCCCTTTTTAAATGTCAATCAAACAATTCTGATTGTACTGTCCAAACATCAGTTGCGTATTATACAGTACACAATCACCTCATCTCCCCCAAAACACTTTTCAGCCATTTCTAGGTAAAAATTTTTATTTCAGGTAAATCCTTAATAGGATCAAATTCGCGAATCCTACACTCCAATTCGCAAATCTCATTACCCCTTTATAAATGTCAATCAAACGATTCTGATTGTAGTGTCCAAGTTTTTAATAACAAAGCCTACACACATGTACACACTATGCTTTCAAAAAACCAGTCTGGTTGAAAAACTTGGAGTTGAAACAAATTTGTGTGGGGAATCCCCGTTCATACTGCTATCTTTTTTGCAATGTTTAGGAACAGGTGGGGAATCCCCGCTCGTTTGGAATGGTACCAACGGGGACATAAGCAAATAGCACGTAGTTTCATAACGTGTTTAATCACGTGTAGAGGTCCCATAGAATAACATGATATTTCCTATAGCAGTCGTAGAAGTATAAGGCCATGTGAGAGGATACTCACTCTCTTTGAAAAGGTGTAGAGGCGTACGCAAATAGTATAGGAATTCATAGGGGCGTACGCAAAATGGTACCTACTAGTCTACTAATGTGGTATTCTTTTGAGATAAAAAAAAAATATATCGATATTTTAATGTATCTCGTAATTTTATCTCTTAAATGTATCGGAGCTGATGGAACAAAATGAAAGAAAGAGAAAAAACGGAGAAAGAAACATACGCAAGACATATTTGATGGATTTACCGTGGTCTGTATTTTCATTAGTAGGCTTACTGAGTATTTGAGGGAGAAAGAATTCCATGAAATACCCCCTAATTATTTAGGTTTAGCATGATTAAATCTAAAATGTATTTTATTTTTATTTTTCAAGAGCTTAAAAGTTATGATTAGGTATAGTTAAACATCATAAAAATTAAGATGACACTTAAATGCTGGGAACGATTAACGTTTTATACACATTCCAAAAAAGACAATAGTCCAAATTTTAATACAATAGTCCGTTATTGGTTAAGATGATACCATACGTTACAATTGATGCATATATTGATTTAATTTATGCAACATGATACGATTATGACACAATATTCCGCTATTCAATATTTTGATACTATACTTCGTTTGGCACAAATTCCGAATTTAAAAACAATAGTCCGCTAAAACCTGTCGGTGACGAAAAAAAAGAAAGAAATTAATTAGAGTTTCAAATTCGTTATAAAAGTGGCATAAAACGGACAATGGAACTTTCTTAAGGCAAAAACTATGCTTTGTAGTGGTGATGCACCTATAATATCTGCAAGACGTAATATTAGATCAGATTCAAAATTATTGAATATATTTACGGAGGCAGGATATGAAATCTTCATTTAGATTTTATCTTTATCTTTAAAGATGAAAACTAAATTCCAATCTTCAGGATATAAAAAATTCATACTGACAAATTTGTTTGTTAACCAAACCTATACACGCAGTCAAAGCTGTAGATTTTTTTATACCTTGCGTTTATAGTAAATTAAATTTAAAAAAAAAACAAGTTTTTTTTACTGAAAGTAAGGAACGACGTTAAAACTTAAAACAACAGAAAGTATTCCGTATATGAAAGGGGCTGTCCCCTCCTCAACGTCTCGCTCTTTACGCTAAAGTTTTTATTGTTTAAAAAAATAGAGTTGTGAGAAAATCAAACTTTTAATTTCCGTTCCAATGAGCCCTCCTACGATATTCTAGGACCACTGGGTCGATACGATCACCCCTAGGAAAAAAAAACAAATAAACACGCATCCGTGATCTTTCTTCTGGCAAAAAATGCAAAATTCCACATTTTTGTAGATAGGTGCTTGAAACTTCTACAGTAGGGTTCTCTTATACGCTGAATATGACGGTGTGATTTTCATTAAGATTCTATAAGTTTTAGGGGGGCTTTCCCGCTTTTTTCTAAAATCAGCGAAATTTTCTCAGGCGCGTAACTTTTGATGGGTAAGTTTGATACTAAACTTGATGAAACTTGTATATTTGAAATCAGCATTAAAATCTGATTCTTTTGACGTATCTATTGGTATCCAAATTCCGTTTTTTAGAGTTTCGGTTACCATTGAGCCGGGTCGCTCCTTACTTACAGTTCGTTACCACGAACTGTTTGATGACAATGGCTCAATCGAAGCAAATTCTCAATTATGTGTTCTAATCAATTGTGACTTACTGGAACCTAGTAAAGTGCGAACTGCGACCCATAGAGGCTTTAAAAAATAAGCCTCTTTTTAAAAAATAGAGGCTTTTAAATCTTTTAATCAAGTTTGTCAATTCGCCCTTAGAAATTCCAGTGACAGATATTCCTAAAGTATTGCTATTTTAAAAAAAGTGATTGTCAGTTAGGTTCAACTAAACTCTAATTTTCAACTACAAAAACCAGTTTTAAAGAGGTTGAAGTCCTCTTTGGGTAGCATGGGTAAAACTGATGTTTCTCCTTTTTTCCCATGGATGATCGTATTGAACCTTTGGTCGTAGAATATTGGGAAAGTGCTCATTTGAATGGTACTGAACATATCTATGTGTGTTTTTAAGTGATGGCGAACTGCAAGCCCATACAATGGCCCAGGACTGTTCATACACGAGGCAAAGATGTACACTCTTCTCCGCACCAGAATTGTTTTCAGATAAATAGATGCCTTCCTGAAATTTTGTGACTGATCTGAATTTCGCTAATGATATTATTATGTTGGAATCAGTCACCCATGGTTTATAAGGTATGATCAGTGATTTCTCCAAGGCCTCTAAGCACATTGAATTCGCCATTACTACTATAACTACTAACAAATCACCACAGAACCAAGTCACCTGAGGCCAACACAGCTACGCACGCTCCTTCTGCGTCCCAATCTTTTTACAACCTCCTTTTTTACACCCTCCCAGGAATTTCCCATTTCCCTTAAATATTTACTTACGATATTCTATCATTCTAAACTAAGACGACCTGCTTTTCGTTTAACCCTAGACGGTTAGCAGAATAGAACAACTTTTGGCAATCTGAACGTGTCAAATACGGTCGGTCAGTCGGGCACCATTGGCAATTTCTCTGCTAAACATCTAGCGAGTCTTCCTCTATTTTTCGGAGCGCCCATGCTTCAGAACCATACTTGACCACTGCCGTCACTGTAGCTTCCAATAATTCTATCTTGGTTCCCAGACTTATCTTTCTATTCATCCAAACTTCTTTCAACTGTGAAAAAAAAAACTTGACCTTTGCTATTCTACTTTTAACATCGTTACTGCACCCACTGTCTATACTAATAATGCTACCTGAGTAAGTGAAGCTGTTCACTTGATTGATCTTTTCGTTACCCAATATAACCTTTTCATCTTCTCTTATTCCTAGCGGTAGCGCCTTAGTCTTCTTAACATTAATTTTCAAAACTGTTCTATAGCTCTGAACTCGCTAAACCTCTAAAAGTTCATTTACTTTGCCCACACTTTCACTTAGGATGAATAACGAACCCACCGTTACTGCACCCACCGTCTGTACTAATAATGCTACCTAAGTAAGTGAAGCTGTTCACTTGATCGATCTTTTCGTTACCCAACGTAACCTTTCCATCTTCTCTTATTCCTAGCGGTAGCGACTTAGTCTTCTTAACATTAATTTTCAAAGCTGTTCCATCACTCTGAACTCGCAAAACCTCTAAAAGTTCATTTACTTTGCTCACACTTTCATCTAGGATGAATAACGAAAAATTAAAGAAAATAGTAATTAAACTTAGGATACTTAAATCATTTGCATAATCTAGGTAGTAGTCCATTAGTAGTCCTAAAAATAAAGTAATGGCTCTCAGCCAATCTGATTCTAGTCAGTTTAACCTTGGTGCCGAGCGAATAGAAATCATCAAGGAAATCAAGCATCTTGGATCTATTTTAACACCAGATAGCGTAGCGGAAAGAGAAATCTCTAGCCGCATAGCAAAGGCCAGGGGAGGTTTTATCTTTCTGAAAAAGGAACACTACGCACCATAAGAGTTGTCTCAACCAAAACGAAATTCAGAGTTTATGCTGCAAATGTCTGAGCTGCATTATTATATGCCTTGTGGGACATTCATTATATTATCCGCATCAATCGATGGAACGGAATCTTGATTAGCAAAGTAGGGATGCGCTGTGGCCAATCAGAAGAACTCTCACTAATTACATCAAAATACGATTCCCAAAACTCCTTGACCCCACTTTGCGTCATCCCGTTTGCACAATACGTGCGTCGAGACGTCCTTGTTCACGAACAAGAACCCTCCTTGAAACGAAACCAGGATGTCAAAAGAAGAACATTTAGTAGAAGCAAGATGATGATCAGGAGTTTTGTAAGGGGGGGGGGAGTTGGTGGACATGGTCAAATATGGGACAAAGACTGGCTGAAGATCAGTGGAGAAGCTGTAGCTGATCGAATAAAATGGTTGTCAGAAGTCGTTCCAGGGTCCTTTGGTGTCGGACAGGGCTGGGCAGGTCCCCATTGAATGAAGAAAAATTAAGTAAATTAGCTAAATTTCATTGTAAATGAACCTTAATACATATTTTTTGTTGTGTTAGCAGTTTTAATTCCAAAAAGGGCCTTGTTAAACGGTCATATGCCCAGTTTTTTACAGTTTCCTAATTCCTTTTCCCTCAAATATTTATTACTAATGAAAATACAGAAAACTGTAAATCCTTTAAATACTTCTTGCAATTGTCTCTTTCTCTATTTTTTTTTTTCTCTTTCTTTCATTTCGTTCAATCAGCTCCGATATTATTCAGAGTTTCATTCATAACCCTCACTGGGATACAATGAAGTGTTTTAGACAATATGAGACGACAAATTAGCGCCGCTTTTGCTTAACAAGCATAAATGGTAAGTTTGTTACTTTCAGTAATGGAAATAATTGTGACTCTAATGAGAAAACTAAGTTTTTAATGTAGATCAACAGAGAGCTTACTTGTAAAAAGTGTCGTGCCTCACATTATTTTCCTTCTTTTTTATAGGCCTAATATTTCTTGCTAAAGAACCAATTAGATTTTAACAAGTTAGTTATTTGTTTCTCCAGAAACTGCATCACCTTGTCAAGCTGGACTTCTCAGTTACCATTGACTAGTCAAAGCATTAGTTAACCCTGCTTTAAAAGGCAGGTCTATTTTTCTCCCTGGAAATGAGGAATAATGCTAATGGCTTACGAGATATGTCAAAAAAATAAAAAATGAGACAATGGAATTAAAGCTCTATCTTTTACACTGGAATCAGGACCGGATCTTAAGCTTTGACGCTTCTAGTCCCAAGCGTTTTTGCCGCTCCGTTTTTGCAGGATGTTCGGGGAAATCCCTGAAAATTCGGGGATAGTGGAAGCATTGAACGGAACGCAACTGATGAGCCAAAAGTAATGAAAGAGAGAGGTGATGCCGAACTCTCAGCTGCCATTCTGGGAGACATCGTACAGTTTATAAGTGGCTGCGGAATTCCTGTGTTGTTTTAAGATCACTTTTCTGCGAATAAGCATCGCGGCGGTGAAGTGTACCTGGCACTTTGACGATAAATCACATCAGTCCAGTTTTGTTAAGAAAAAAATGACTCAGTGATAATTTATTGCGCCCCCTGGCATTGTGTGCCCCTAGGCCCGTGCCTAGTGGTCCTATTGGTAAATCCAGGCCTGACTGGAATATAGGCCAGTCATCTCTCTTTTTTCTTCAAAAAAAAAGTAGGAAAAACTAAGGGGGCTATTATGTATTAGGACTAGTGTATTTCTATGTTCTATTGCTGCGTAAGAATAATGTACGGTCTCTTAACTGATTAGGGAATGTTGGCCTTGAATGGGAAGAAAAAGAAGTTGATGCGAAGGAAAGACCAAAAGAGGAGGATTTTCTTCAGAAATTGTTTTCATCTCGTTTTGTCTCCAGAGGTACTGATCAGACTGCCACTGGAATAGAGAAGGTATTATTTCCATCTTTTAGCTTCTTTTAAATTATGAATTATGATTTCGTGTGTTCATAGTTGTAGATTGGTTTGACCCTTAGACGTTAAATCCCCTCCCTCCTGTTTGCTGGTATGAGTTATGAACAAAGTAATTCATTTGTCGTACCGTGCAATATTCAGGCAATTTAAACGGTGCAGTATATTACCTGGCAATTTTTATATTGTGAGACTTTCGGAAATTAAGAAAAATACCTTAACACATGAAAATATGCCTAAATTAAAATATTACGTGTTGCAATAATAAAGAAATTGATACATAGAGGCCAAACATTGTTTCTCATTAACTTGATGTGGGGCATTCTTTGGTTCTTCGCACCCCAAAAGACTTTTTTCTGGTCGGTTAATAAAGAAAGCATGTATTTTTAAAAGTTATGGGGGGAGGGAATTTTGTTGTATTATCAATTGTTTCACTGAAAACACTGAGCAAAGGTTTTTTTTCGATTCAAATACTAAGAAAATGGTGTTTTTCAAAATCTGTGGGGGGATCTAGGGAGGGGTAAATATCCTCCCCAAAGTGGCGGCATCGATGGCGTTAATTCTCGCAAAGGTTCCCTGGCCTGTAAAGGAGGGGAGAGACACATGAGTCATTTAAAGAATAACTCCCAAGAGAAAAATAATAATAATCTGTTTCATAGATTTTATTGCCCATTCCCTTATAGATTTTGAAAAACCTCTCATTATATAGAAAAATACTGTTTTAATACTTTCATTGAAACAATAGAAAAAACGACAGATTTGTCGACGCTTGGAATTTAGAAAATATATTTTACCCCTTGCACTAAATTTTAGTGAACTGACGACACTGATTGCACTTTTCTTTTGGACTTAGCCCAGTGGCCACCGCCGGTCCCGGGATATATTATCTAGTCAGATAACACAATTTTTGATAAGACAAGGGCCTGTCTTTATAATCCCATTCATTCCTCTTCTACGGTGAAACTCTTCAAATGTAACTAAATCTTCGGCGTAACTGTTAGGATTGGAACTAAGCTTGCGTGGAAATAGCTTATTTTATTTATTTATTTCGTAAATCGTTCATTTTACACATTTGTTTTTAGATATTGTACAACTTTATTCGGGTTATCAATACTGTATTATCAGTAAACCTTTATAATCTTCAAATGAATAGGTTATTTTTTTTAATTTTTTTTTAGGTTATTTTATATATTTTTTATATTTATATTATATTTTTTTTTTAGCGGTAGTAGTACTTCCAAGTTTTAAGGCTATGACTTGCTCTTTAACGGAATTTAATATTATAATGGGTAATATGAAATTATTAAGTTATAATTCAAATTTTGATTTATATAAGCATATACTATATCTATGATTCTTTATGACTCGTCTTAAGGTTTATTTTCGAAATATAATGAAAATATATAAATAATGGGTAAACCTTTAAAAGTACCAAGGACAATGAAATTTTTTTTTTTTTTTTTTTGCTAAATGGGAACGTACGCAACCATATGTGTTTTAAAAATTTGGGGAAAGTCTGACCTTCGATTTGTGGTGACTTCTAAAATGCAGTTATGTCCTTTTTGATAGTAGCAGGCACCAAATTAAAAAAAAAAAGAAACGTAAAAAAAATCAGCAACAAATAAGCTAATATCATACGGCACCAAACATACAGTATTCGTTTGGAGATGTAGTTCTCTTTGAGAATTAATAGATTGTTAATGTTTGAATTTTTACAGACGAAAGGCATTGTCAAATTTAACTAATTAGTTTTGCTCATTTATTTTCAGGGTTTAACGTGGCAACACTGACAAAAATCTGATCCTACCTTGAAAACCTGATAATTTGTAAAAAAAAAGAAGAAAATGAAAAAAAAAACTGTGGTTTTCAGGTATGAATAGACCTAAAATGAGGAGTCCAAGGGGTAAAAATGCTTTTATTTTGATATCCTTGGTATTTTGATTAAAAAGATAAAAATATTTGGATATTTCGTTCAGTGTTTACTGTTTTATTCATAAATGGAACGTGTTATCCATCAAATAACTTTCAATTTCAACTGATCACGAAAAACCGCCCTGTGCCATTTAAAAAACCAATAATTTTACATTATAGTTCTAACGTAATTACCAGTAATCGCTGAAAGCGTCATGGAAGCTGATAAAAAAAAGTTATTGCATTTTAAAATTTGAGTAGAGCTGAATTCTTTAAATAATTTTTTTTAAGTTAATTTGCGATAAAGTAAAATTTTAAATCTCAATGCTGAGTCTTTTTCAGGAAACTGTATTACCGACGCCGCTATCAAAAACAAGGAGAGGTGGACGAATATCAGTAGATTGGTTTCCTGATAAGCTTCTTTGCACTCGCTTCAACGTTCCTTGTCCTTATCTAAGGTAATCCTGAATGTCTGAATTTATCATTTCAGTAAAATAAGGCTTTACAATATGCGGCAGTTAAAGGGTTCTATGTAAAATTGGACAATTATTTTTAGACATTGTCAAAGTACCGGTCAATCAACAGTCTTTTATTTACCAAGTGCCATATAACAATAAAACACAAGAGAATACAGATATATTAATTACACAAACGTTGGTAAAACCGTCACACTAAGTACACCGATATCCTAAGGTGGGTGAAACTGAAGATTCTTAGTGCATTCATGAATTAATTTCTAATTTGGGTATTGTCTTATTTATCTCTGCAGTTTCTTAACTCCTCTTAAAGTATCCTATTGAATTTCATTGATCAATTGAATTGCACACAATTTAATATTGAACCACTAAACATCAGCTACAGTTTGGATATTCAAGGATGCAATGCTGTGTAAAGATCACGTGATAACCAGATGGCCCTCATTTTATAATCTCTATAGGATTGGAGGGCTGTCGGAGGCCATACCTTGCTGGTTATTGCCAATGCGATGCACTCGCTATAGTACTGGCCGTCATTGCTTTTCGTGCCAATGTACCAAAGGGAATGTTTTGTTTGACGTAGTAGTCGCCATGTTAAATAACCTTCCATTCTTTTAATTTCTTTAGGAGAACTTAGAATAGATATTTTGGGATCAAGAAAGATAATTGCCAGGACTAGTAGTATGTCATCAGATGGAAATCTCGTTTAAGAAATTTATGACAGTCAGTAATCTTACCGGTATTACCTGACGTGCCATGGCTTATGTCATTTGGAAACTTTTTGAGGTGGTTCCGCATTGAACTACTCAAATCAGTTCTTTTTTCAAATAGATTTTTTCTTTTGTAAATTGTACGTTCAGTTTGATTTTAATGTGAGTCTTCCGCGATGTTCTACATCTCCACCGTTATATTCTCTCGTAGAAGAGTAGACTAAATGCACGTGGGGTAGTTCTAACATATTATTCTCATTGTTTATCCTAAAGTTGTCATGTTATCTTGTTACTGTCTTGACAAATTGTCTCGTCATGCATGCATGGCCACACTGCAAATTACTCTTCCAATTTTTCAAGCTCTTACAAAATTATAATCTAATGTATGGGATTCAGTTTTATTCATTCAGATTTGTTAGTTTATAAAATAAGAATGAGTTTGCTTGAAAATTTAGTCCTTTTTTCATTGTTTCCTTGATCGTAGTTATAAAAACAACAATTTTATTTCGTCTACCCTTTAATCAATTGGCCCAGAACTGAAGTACGTACCACCCAACCCCATATAATATACTAATTTAATTGATTAGTTTCTGTTAGTTTTAAGTTTTATTGCTGTTTTTTTCTTTCAGTCGAAAAAAAACTTGTTTTTAAGTGTATGTTTCATTTAAGTGTTTGTTGATGATGGCTGATGCAAGATCATTATATTTGTGCTTTTTATGATGATCGCAGATGTAAGTTTATTGTATTTGTGCTTTTTTTGTGTTCATGGCCTATTTTTGGCTTTAATACACTTATCTACCCGTCTATTCTAACTTAATGATAATTGTAAGGGACATTTTATAATTACTCTTCAGACTATTTGTAGCTCATGCAAAATTTTAATTTTTAAATCCGGTCGTTTGATGTTGTCATTTAGTATTTAATAATCACTTCTATGTTCCACTTGGAGAGTGAATTCCTTCGTTAATTATTTCCAAACAAATAAACGTTCAAATGGGAATAAGTTTATTTATTCGACAGTGAAAACAGATATTCTACAAAAGTCTAGATATTTCGACTACATATACAGCGATCGTCATCAACAGGTGTCTGTTGCAAAATTATCTACTTTTGTGTCTGTTTTTACTGTCTAATAAATGGACTTATCCGTATTTAAACGTTTATTTGTTTGTCATGGAAAGGCAGTATGGTCTTGGGAAAAAAAATACCTAATTGAAGGTATTACGTTGAAAATACTAATTATTTCCTTAATTCAACTCTGCACTAACCCAGCCAATTAATGATTTAATTGGTTCATTTGATTAGCTAAATCGTTTTGTTTTTATACGGCTATTTCTAAGTTGATGGACTTTAAACCGATTAAGGTACTTAAAATTGGTTAAACTAATTGATTCTGATTTGATTCAAATTGCACTTTGTTTGTTAATTTATTAATTTAATTGATTTATTTTGAGATATTTCTCATACCAAAAATCGTGCTTGACATGCTAAACATAGTTGCCTGGACTTTTAAATTTGACCCCAAATTTTTCAAAGTTTTTCGATTTATCAAGTTTTAAAGAAGACAGTTTTCACGTTTTTACTTTTCAATTCATTTGCTTGTGTAAAGGGATTTAGTTTTGCTAATTTTCAAGATAATTCTTGCTTTCGAATGGCTGAAAGCTCAGGCTGATGTCAGTACGGAAATGCAAAAATCACCAAAGCATGGTTTCTTGCTAATCAAATTCCATTTTTTTTTTTTAAATAAATTTTTTCAATTCCATGATTTTGGGCAAAAGTTCTATTAAAGTAAAATACCTAAAAACAACCATACGTTTGAGGTGAGGGAATTCCGCAAGGTTGGGTTATGTATGGGCCGACTTGTGTTTCGTTAAGTTTTCTGAGTGTTGAGTTCGGACATCGTTTGTTTTTTATTTACTTCACGCGCTTAAACCTAGATCTTACCTGACAACCTGTTGTGCTCGAAAAAAAATTCTGAATAGTTTGTATTTTCAATCGATTTTTAAAGATTTTTCCGAAACCATGTGGTTTCCTATTTAAAATAAAGGACTTAAAAAATCACTAGTAGTCTTTTCATGTAATCTCACCTGCACCTTTCACCTTGATCCGTATCCCTTCTCAAGCCAATTTTTTTGCTGATCTGAACCTAGAGACTGAATTTGTCTTTGTAGTGCTCTAGATTATTTTTCTCGTGCAAAATATTTTTTTTTCTGTGGAAATTTTTTTTTTCGTGCAAAATTTATTTTTTTTCGTGCAAAATTATTTTTTTCGTGCAAAATGTGCAAAATATAAAAACAAATTTATTACTGAATTATACACATTCTGCATGTAATTTATATATAGTTCGCATATTTGGTTCATGTAACTCAGTATGGTTATAGGCTATAATTGTTTGCTTATATGGCTCACATAGCCGAACACTATGGCTCGTATAGTTCAGCTGCTGCAATTCAAAATAGGGTGACATATTTTACTGGAGAGCACAAAAAATTAAAAATGAGTCCTGCTTATTTAATATCATCAAGGATTGTTTGATGATTTTATGTTTGAACAGACCGTTGCAGAGTATGTAAATCACAATTAAGAAAGCTTTTTCTGTAAAGAGTTTGAAGCGAGTTGTCTGGGAGAAAATTTGGGCTTGTTAGTGTTATAAATGACCGCTATTATGATATTCTTATTGAAAGAACGGTTGCAATGGGAGTCATATAGACTTTTTAGTCTAAGAAGTTGCAAAATTTTCAGTAAATAAGAAAATTTTGCCTGGCTTTATTTAAAAGAAGTTGAACTGCTAAGATCTTGATGTATAAAAAAATATCATAAAATAAACTTACTTAACACCAAAGATAAATTCTTTCAGTTATTTTTTCTGTTATAGAACACACTTGATTCTTTTAAATTGAATAAAATGCTCCAGACTTTTCAAATTGACGTGAATATTCGACTAAGATTCTTTGGAATTGATTAGAGTTCTGAAACTGATTAAAAAGATGAAAGATCTGAATCCGCTGCTAATTTTTTATCGGGCACTGTTTCAATTTTTTCACCATGTTGTCATTGAGATGAAAATGGATTTCGGTTTATCGGTTAAGCAAATAAAAAGATTTATTTATATAGCAAAACATTAATTTCTGGCGCAAAATTTTCAGCATACAAGGAAGCATTAACCCCCTTAGCAACAAAGTTCCTTCGTACATGATGTTATTTTTTCTCTCTCTTTCCGTGACACATTAAAAAAAAGAGACACGTCAGTGCTACCCATGCAAAATATGATTTTCCTAGTTGTTGAACGTAGGGGGCTTTTAACTTCCAATAAAGGGTTTTGACTGTCTGAATGACAATCTGTCATTGTCCCATTAGTCCCATTGTCCCATGATTGTCAATGTCCTATTGACAATCTCAATGGCGAACTTCCCATTTTAATTGGATCTGATTTTGATCAATTTCAAGCTCTTTTTCAAAATTATCAAACGTTTGTTCAAGTAATTACAAATTTTTGTTCCATTGAATCTGGACGAAAATTGCTATTTTATAATATTATTAAATGAGAAGTTTTTGGCACCTGATATTTTTTTAGAACCTGTTTTTTTTCTAAATTTAAGATACTATTGGCCGTGGATCGTTTTTATTATCTGCAACTGCTGCTGCTATGATTCCAACTTGTTATTATCCCACCATCCCTGGTACCTATTAATGGGCACACGAACGAAAAACTGTTTGAGGAGTGTTATAAATGTAGAAAATATAATCAAATATCTCATTAGCCATATTCATGATTCTCTCCTATCACAGTTTTTATTCTTTTTTTTTTTTTTTTCACAGTGCTCCTGAGAAAAAAACTGAGAGGAAATCAAGCTTGCCTCTTTTCACTGCTTTAGCCTTGGCAAAAGAGAAAAAAGAACAGGAAACCAGTGGAGTTGAATCACTTCCTGCCCCACAGGAAATCCCTCCTGGACGTGAACCGGAAAGGGAGTTCCCCAAAACAGAAGTAGATTTGGCGACCGTACAATTTCATGAAAGACCTCCAATAGACTTATTTAAAGCTATATTTGCTGATTCGGATTCAGAATCTGAAGATGAAGTTACAACTCTTACTCAGCCTCCTATAACAAAACCAGCAGGATTGGGCACAATACCAGCTGTTTCTACTGTCGAATCTAAAGTTGGTGGACCTTATGAAAATATAACACTTGTACCACCTATTGAACAAAAAACAGATGCAGGAAAGGGACAAGATAAAGCCTACAGTGAAGGAATAAAAGAGGGAATTATAGACGGGAATCTACCAGCTATTACTGAAAAACCAATATTCACAAAAACACTTTCCAAGCAGATGCAGATAGTTGAAGAGAAGGATCAGGCTTTGATCGAAGAAGGTAAAGTAAAGGACGAGAAGGATTTAGCAGAAACTTCAAAATCAAAAGTTAAGTCGGACGAATTGAGAAGATTGGAAATACTGGAACGACTGAGAGAGTTTGACGACTTGGAGGAAGTCAATGACATACGTAAAGTTAGTACATCAGGAAGTGAAGATGAGTGGGTGGAAATAGACCGATCTGATAAGAAAAAGAAGAAAAAGAAAAAAAGGAAAAAAGAGAAAAAGAAAAAATATTGATTTTGGCACCTTGCCATTTTGAATATTAAGTAAGTGTTCCCTGTGAATCATTTTTGTAAATATGTCTATGATGGATTCTTGTTTGCTTGATTTAATGACTTCAGGAAATGTAGTGTATGTGATTTTTAATGCTTATAAATGCTGAATATTCTTTTTCTTTTTAACTTGTATGGATAGATACACGCAGCCAAAAATATTGAGGAAGGGTGGAAGTTTCCCAGAGTTTTTTTTTTCTGGAGAGGGTCTGGGATACCAAAAAAAAAAAAAAAATGTATTTTCAAATCACTTTTGTCAAATCCTTCGATTGAAAAGAATCCTTCAGCAAGAACTATCACGGTGCTGACTTAACCGATGTAGAGAAACCAGCTTTTGAAGAATGTGGTTCATGCCTTAGGTTAAATCAAGAAACAGAGTATTTATTTTCACCGCTATGCTCTGGCAGAAATCACTTACAGTTTGTATTTTAGGATAATTCTGATTTCGATTTGTAATACACAAAAAAAAACTGAATATTTAGCGATTCAAAAAAGGAATGTTTCCTTTTTTCATTTTGCATCGCTATGACAGCTTGATTTGAGCAGTAATTTCTCTTCTGTTACTCACAAATCCTAGTTACAGAATTGAAATTGATATTACTAATCCCATATTTTTCTATTTAATTACATCATGTTACTGTAAATCGCAGCTTGAAGCAAAATTAGGATATCCGTCCTTGTTATGCTCTGCGATAACTTCTTTGGCTTGTTTTTTGCGTCTGGTTGCTTTTTAAGTCCTGGTTGAGGATTTGGCTTTCTCTCAGTTGAATCTCTTAATATACCAACTCTATTTTGCACTGGAATGTGTTTGTTGACTCAGCAGACACTGTGACTTCTAAGAGCTCCTATTGGTTGACTACTCTCTGACTGAAGAAGTGACTTCTTTCTCTGGTGGTACAATGCTGTTTTGAAAGTTTTTTCGAATGTCCTCTAATCATGTGGTACATATGGTAGGTAAGAAGAGAAATAATGGTGTTTTAAAATATAATTTTTGCGGCTAAAATTATATCCTCTCGTTTTCTGCTTTGGGGAGTTGTTTAATCAATCTTTTTATTCCCTAAAATACATCCTTCTAGGAATTTTTCAAACTTGGCGATCAAAAAACGTGTTCCAAATGCTCAATGATCTCTGCTTGTTTTCTATGGAGTAACATTATCCTCAGTATGTTACATTCTGGCAGACATCAGTGGCAACATCTATGGAATACGATGTTGGTATTTTTTTTCTTTTCTTTCCATGACCACACGGCCTTTTCTATGACGAAATAAATACGGGTTTCAAATAGGGACATGTCCTTTTATTAGACAGTGAAACAAAAATATAAAACAAAGGCTCTAAATATTTCGATGACACAGCTATTAGAAGAACAAGATGATAAATTTAGCACCTATAAATTCAGCATTATTTCATTTTTAATTAGAAGAATATTCAACGCATTATTACAGAATCCAAGAACAGTTAGTGAACTTTTTAAGTCAATGGACCGGTAACTTGCTTTGACCAAAATTTTAAAGAAAATTATACTACCTTTATTCAACGCAGTATTAACAAATTCAAGAACAGTTAGTCAACTTTTTGAGTCAATAGACTGGTAACTTGCTTTAACCCTTAAGTGATTATTTTGTGTAGTATAAACATAAGTTGTTTTAATTTTAATACGTTAGTAACTCTACTGATGATGATGACTGACTGCGTCATCGAAATATTTAGAGCCTTTGTTTTATTCTTTTTTCACTGTCTAATAAAAGGATCTATCTCCATTTGAAACTCTTATTTATTTCGCCATGGAATACATTCATTTCTCTGCTAATTTTTAAAGAGAACAGAAGACAGCTGTAAAGTTGAGGTTTTGTATTGCAAATCGCCTTATAAAAATGTAGACAATGATTAAAACACGTGGACAATGATTAATTAACGAAGGGATTAATGATTCATCAACGAAGAGATTAGCAAATAATTAATAACGAATGATTAATTCCCAAATCAAGTGGCACAGATACAGAAGATGGTAGTGAGACAAGCCCAGTTCAACCTATTTCCATGTCAGTCTAATATGCAAAATAGTTTCAACTGGCTATTGAAACTAAAATGAATGAAATTCTAAGTGAATTAGTATCAATTCGACTAGTATGAGAAACTATCAATTAGGAATCGATTGAAGTTAAAGCGCAGTTAAAGAGAAACAAAGCTAGTAGACTAGTTTTGTAGTTTTTTTGTTAGGCACAATTCAGATTACTTACAAGAAGAAAAACTGCTGTAATTGCATAGGCCTTATTCTCCATGGTCGTTCATACTGGGGAAGCATTTGTATGTCGAATGCTTTTAAACATCATGGGAGGTTTTCGCAGGTAATTCAAACCTAAAGAGTTTGTTATTTCGATGAGGTTAAGGTTGTTGTTGGAGTGCGAGCAACCATGCGTGATAGGTATAGTCAATGCTTCAACTTGTTTTCTGAAATGACTCCCCTGAAAGAGGCAGATCTCCTTTAGCGTTGGACTCGCATGATAAATCGTAGTATGATAGTCCTCTCAAGCTCCTCTCCCAATATCCTCTTATGGTTAAACAGGACGATCGAATGGAAAAGCAATCAGCATTTGTGAAAGACTGTCTCACACTACAGTATGTAAACTTAGATAATGTCTGAAAGTCAGAATTTATTGTAAATTTTGAATGTGGTTCTGTATGTTTTCTATGTCATATATATTAAAAAAAAAATTGAAGAAATGCATAGGAAATGTCACAAAACGCAACATTCACTCTTCTACTGAATTATTAATAATATAGATATATTGCAAAAGCACAGCATTGCTTCAAAACTGATGTAGTAACAAATATGTAGACTCTTGACATTCCCTTTTAAGCAAAATATCTCCTAGAGAAAAGGAAAACGGAACGTTGCATTTTTGAGTTGTTTTTCTTATATACCCTCTTTTCTATCATAAATAATTGTTGAAATGATGTGATTTAGTATTGTTAATAAGCTTTGAAACATGGTTATTGTATTCTTTCTGATATGATATACAGTGACTGTAGGAATGCACCATGAGAATTAAAAAGAGACCGCTAAAAAGTCTTTTCAAAATATTCAACAAAACTATGAATTTGTCAATCTAAAAAGCTCTGAAGGTAAGGTTTACAATATGAGTAAAAATCTAGCTGTCAACTATTCCATTTGAGATGCTACAAATTTGTGTCTTCCCCTCTTCTCCCGGGAAAATTATCTTGTTAGCGTTGAATTATCTTTTTCTTCGAAAGTGAAAGATATGTGTGCATGGTACACAAACAAGTCTCATTACATTTAGCATTGGTTAAAACACAAATTTAGATACTTTTTGTCAACCTGAAGAAGTCAAGTGTTCTTAACGACTCAAGCGTCAGGAAAAAGTTAAAATCTGTTATGCAAGTATACATTGGAAAAGTTTACACTAAAAAAAGTCATATGGGAAGTCTAATTCAGATATTGACATATAGAGGTTCTCAAATAGAATGGTGTTAAAGTTTTATCTTGTAGTTTGCTGAGGAAAAGTTGAAAAACTTAATAAAGAGAATGGGAATAAAGACTCCAAAATTGATTCTCAGTCAGTTTGGAGCCTGAAAGACGCTATAACCAAGCTCATAACTTGAAGTTTTTATTATTATTTTAGCAGATTTCATTTCTGTAGAGCTTATGAATTTTCTGGCATCCGTAAAGTATTCCTTCTGAAACTTCAAGAAGTAAATCGGAAAAGAAAGGTTTCCAGCAGTACCAATGCCATGAGATAGGCTACTTTTGTGTATATCATTCTGAAGGGATCAACTCGTATAAAAGAAGAGGAGTTCAACTTGAAAAAAATTAGGAATACGTAATTAGTTTTTTTCATTTTTTACTATGAAATGTGACATTCATAAAAACTGTATTTGCCTAAATCCATGTGTAAAAAGTACGTTTGAGATGGAAGTAACATTATTTAAATAACAGGAAGTAATTGTATTCAAAAAATAGACACAAAATGACCGTCTATGGTGTTCCAATGAGGTCACTAAGCTTCACTGTGGCGATTCTTGTCTCACTCATATTTTCTTCTCATAAAGAACACGAACTTGGCTCTTAGAATATAGATATATCTTCAATATAAAATATAAAGGTTGAGATCAATCCTCCAAACGATAAAACAACCAATGTTTTCAGCTAAAAGTAAAGCTCAGCATAAGGAGGGGGCAACGTTTCATCAACACAATCTTTATAAGCGGGTGGGCTGTCTTTGTAAATATTATTCGTCGAGATTATTAAAACTGTGGTCAAACGATTGTTTTCCTGCTCAGGGTTCAGTCGTTGTATTGTATTATTCACGCCAGTTGGATTCTCTGATAACATGGTGGAAGACTGATATAATGTATCTGCCAGCTTTATAAACTTAACCATCAAGATAATAAAAGAACTCGCCGTCAGAATCCCACCGCAAAGCAATAAAAAGGCATCTTCTCCAAATATTACCATGATGGTGATGCCAGTCAACAGTGACAGAATAGTTAAGGAGAAAGATACTATGTAATATTGTTGCCTTTCATGCATCCTGAAATAAGAAAATAATTAACTACATGGAAACGTATCTTAAATCAAGTTGTAGCTAAAAGACAGAAAAGATCAGTTTGAAACTTACTCCCAACATTTTTGTAAGGGAACCCTAATGTGCCAAAAAACTTGGTTTGGGCACGGGCTCCCCAAAAAGATGGGCAACAAAAGACCAGAAACTGTTCTTTTCAATCTGCTTGGAACTTCTACCTTTTCGGGCCAAAGATACCTCTGTGCACTAGAATAAAACATAAGTGCCTGGGTCAAGCAGACCCCAATACACACACACACGAAACGATTAGAATATTGTTTTACGGTTACGGCGATATCTTTCAGCACAGTGCTGAATAAGAAAACCGCAATTAAATTTGAAGCCCATTCACAATGAGGCTTCGCTAGTACCGAGGATTAGGTATCGTTAATTTAAGCCAATCAGAATTTTTCATAGGATATATTGTCCAATCATAAAATTTCATGTAAAATTAGACTGTTTCAAATTAGTGCTTCCTAAGTCTCGGTATTAGTAACTCTAACTGTGAACGGACCTTTAAGTACCCTGAACAGTGAAAATAACGTCGAATCTTTTAAACTAGTTATAGAAGAACTCACACAAGCATACATGTCTTAAAAAATAAAAAAATTGTGAAAAAGTCGTTTATGTGCAGTTAAGCAGTTTTTGCATACAGCAGGAGTCAAATTAAAAAAAGGAAGGAAGTCTGGTAAAAAAAAAACAGCAAAAAATGAGCTAAAAGCATATGGCACCAAACAGCTTAATGAAAGACATCTTTTCTTTGTAGTTGTCTTCAGAGGCAGCCTTACTGGTGCGACGGGATTTGTGCAGCCACCACTGCGTGGGGCCTGGCGTCCTGGTCATACTGTAACAGGAGCAGTAATAATGTAGTCTCCAGCAGGAGTGGTAACAACGTTACTACTTATGCTAGGGTATAAGCTAATTAGTTCAACTGGGAGAACAATATTACGCTAAACGGAAAAGCCAGAGATTACAAAGTAAAAGAGAAACGAAGGGTGGGCTGCCACAGGGAGTCCTACAGTGGGAATAAACTAAATAATTGAAGGAACAAAAGAAAAGTATATTTATCAGGTAACCAGGGGGTTTTGAAAGGTAAAAGTGGGTTTTGAAATTTTAGGGAGTTTTGGCAATTTCACAACCGCTTGCCCCGCTCCACATAAAAGGGGGCCCTACATTTGGGAATCCTAGCCGTACACTCTACGGCTTTTCTGTGAGACCCCTCGCGAAGTCATAAAATCACACACGTGATTGTAATTCAAAATGTATTGAGCCATGTAAGCGTGGGGGCTCGGTATGGTGGCATCACATGCCACCTCCAAATGCCGGAACTGGTTGTGTCTGGGAATCTGCGGATTGTTAATGCTTGAATTTTTACGGACAAAAAGCATCGCCAAGATTAATTAATTTGTTTTGCTGATCTCTTCACCGCTCAACATGGCAACACAGCACTGAAAATATTATAATGCTTCCCTTAATTCTTCGTAATTTTAAAATAACAAATGAGAAAAATCCCAGAAAATTGCGAAGTATGAATAGACCTAAAATGGTTCTAGGAAGCAAAATAAGATTTTATTTCGATCTTCTTGGTTCTTTAAGATGAAAGACTATATTGAGAGCCTGTCACCAGGCCTTATATAAAAATAAATTGAAGGCTCTTGACACATATATCAATTACAAATAATTTTTACTTTCATTGAAAGATAAAGCAATATCATTGATGTTGTTTTTCTCTCTCAATGTGTCAGCAGAAAAGAAAAATACCTTTATGTTTACGCTTTATTCTTCAAGTGAGATGTAAAACTTAGTCTTGCAAGTACTGTTTAGTTCCTAGAAACTCGTTCTTTTCTATATAAATCTTGTTCAATTTTATTGCCGACATAAAACTACTTTCCTCTGATAAGAGCTATCCTGTTAATAAAAGGACTAACGCATATGACGTATTTTATGTTGCGAAATTTATAGAAATAAATAACAACGGTTTTTTCCATAATAAAGTTAATTCAAATCTCATTAGGTGATGCTACTAACAAAGAATTTGGCTCCATCTAGAACGATATTGATACTGTCAGGTGAAAGTGATATTAGAGCATAGTTCGCAGTAAAAAATTGAATTTAGCTAAACTTAACTAGAAAAAAATCTTTTCGAATGAAAGTACAGAGAAACATTAGAAATTAAAACTAAAAAAAATATTCCATAGACATGAGGGGGCTACCATTCCCTCAACCCCCCTGATCTTCACGCAAAGTTCTATAGTACTTTACTGAAAATATTTACGAGTGCAGCAAATGCACTTAATGGGTTATTGAAAGTGTTTTATTTACCGGTTGCTTTTTAATACGCTAGAGCTAAGATTTTTATTGTTTAAAGCGAGTACACATCAATCTGCTCTCCATTCCTGAGGCGTTGTGAAAAACACTATTTATCCTATTCCGAATGTCTTTGTGCTTGAGGAACTGTTCTTAAAATAATTTGGGAAAAAAAATAGCGTAAAGAGCAAGGGGCTGAGGAGGTGGTAGCCACTTCATATACAAAATATTTTGTGTTCATTTTAGTTTTTTATATCACTCTTCGCTTTCTCTTGAAAAAATGTGTTTTTCAGTTCTTGTTTGTTTTAATACCATATCCGGGGTCACCCTAAATAAGAAGAAGGTTACCACCCCCTTAAACCCCAATCTTTACATCAATTTAACTTTGCAGGACAGAGTTTCGAGAAAAAGGACTTATTTAACATATTTGGATTTCGAAATAAAGTTTGTTTTTCCAGAATAAACCACTGTCATTGTTATAAGAGGGGAGAAGAAAGCTCGGCACCCATAACGTACGTTCCATCCTATATTTATCTACACACATACACAAACACACACATTTAT